>BHFT01031412.1:0-75304 GCA_004320025.1 Laticauda laticaudata | reverse complement strand
TGACTCTGTGGTTTCTTCCCCAAACCCCAAAAACTTTAACCTTAGACTGTCTACTATTGACTTCATCCCTTTCCTAAATAGTCTGTAAGGGACGTGCATAAGTGCACCAATGTGCCTACCATCCCTGTCCTGTTGTTTCTTTTATTTTTTTTTTATATTTACCCATTTCATGTATTTATAACTATGTATATACAGTACTTATACCTATTATCTTGAAAGCGATTGACAAATCAAAATAAATAAAATAAAATAAATATGTCTGGTTTGCTTTGGTCATGTCATACGTGCAAATTCATTGGAGAAGTCAATGATGCTAGGAATAGATAGTGGAAAGAGATGAAGGAGCAAGCAAAAAACACACTGGCTTGGTAACATCAAATCTGACACACAAAATGAACATCCAACAATTGAAATAAATTGTGTTTGACACAGTACAGTAGAGACCACTTGTCTAAGAAAGTTGCCAAGAGTAGGAACAATGAAAAGATTAAACAACAATAACCTTCCAAATATGGAGGTTCTATGTCCAGAACTTGAGGCTGGGTTTCTTTTAGTAATAGTAACTGCTTCTGATGGTACATACTGATGGGGTTTGTGTGTGTGTGTGTGTGTTTCATCATCTATTAAAAGGTAGAGCTGCATGTTCCCATCTTGCCACCTTGCACAACAAAGAATGTTCTTCCTGTGTCAACTCAAAAAGTGCAGACGGCCTAAGGAGCTACTAATACACTTCCATAGAAGAATTATTGAATATACGAGTAATTTGGACTTCTATAAGTGTCTGGTTTGATACAGTAACCAAATAGAACAGGTACAAATTTCATTGGATGGTTAGGACTGCAGAAACAACTATTGCAATCAGCCTATCTTCCATTGAGGACCTGTATACTGCATGGGTCAGAAAGAGGTCTGAAAATATCTACAAACCCTTCACATCCTGGACACAAACTGTTTCAACTTCTCCCCTCTGGATGCTGCTATTGAATATCGCATACCAAAACAACTAGACATATAGTTTTTTTTTGGGGGGGGTGACATCCCTCTGCTTAACACTAATTCCCACAGTACTGTCTTATGTCTAAGTGTATGTACCCATGTAGTATGGCAGTATCACTTTTAATCTTCTCATCTACTACCTTCTCTTATTAGTATCATTATTATGATTATTATTACTTTGATATATAATTATGATTATTTTGTTGTTTTACATATACTCTAAGAGCTTATGCACCAGAGATAATTCCTTTTTATCTAATCATATGGACAAATAAACCTGTTCTGATTCTATTCTGTTCCTCCTCTACTTTGTCCTGATGCCTTTAAATCATAGCTGAGGAAAATGTTCCCTGTTGCCAAAATTGAAGTAAGATTAGCTTGCTGGCATGTTCAAGTGCTTTGTATGAACTGGAATCAGAATCTCTCAAAATCAAACCTTTATTACAGGCATAAGGAAGATGTACAATCATGAAAACAATTTAATGGAGACATCAATAGTAAAAATAAAAGTCTGATGAAAGAATGATGAACAACTAAACAATTTCATTTAGTGACCACCTGAAGTTACAACAGTGCTGAAAAAATGACTTCCAACAGGCTCTTGCACTTATGACCATCACAGCATGTCATGTGATCAAAATTGGATGCTTGGCAACTATCAGTTATTTGCAATGGTTGCAGCCTCTTTGGAATGATATGGTCACCATTTGCAACCTTCCCAGCTGGTTTCCAGCAAACAAAGTTTATAGGACAGAGATGGATTTGCTTAAGGACCACATATTCTACTTAACAACTGCAGTGATTATTTTAATAACCACACAAAAAAAGATTAAATATGAGGCAGGACTCATTTAAACCATCACCTTGCTTAGCCAAAAAAAATCTGCTCTCAACCTTGATCATAAATTGAGAACTAAAGGTAAAGCTAAAGGTTCCCCTTGCACATATGTGCTAGTCAGGGTGGTGCTCATCTCCGTTATAAAGCCGAAGAGCCAGCGATGTCCAAAGACATCGCCATGATCATGTGGCTGGCATGACTAAACACAGAAAGCGCACTAAACACTGTTACCTTCCCACCGAAGTGGTCCCTGTTTTTCTACTTTCATTTTTACATGCTTCGAACTGCTAGGTTGACAGAAGCTGGGACAAGTAACAGGAGTTCACTGTGTTATGCAGTGCAAAGGATTTGAACTGACAAACTGCCGACCTTTCTGATTGACAAGCTCAGCATCTTAGCCACTGAGCCACTGCGTCTCCTAAAAAACTGAGGATTACCTGCATACAAAAGTCAAGAATCTAAAACAAAAGGTAGCAGCAGTAAACTTGTATAGTGAGCATAAAAACTTAGTGTATAGAAGACTGTGGCAAGTTACAAAACACTCTAATGAGGGAACTCAATGCTCATTTAAATCTATTTATATAGCACAACTCATCAACAGATAAATTTTGAGCACTGTTGCACCAAACCTGGCAATGTTGTTGTATGTCACTACAGGTTTGGTATGGGAAGCACAGACTGGTATAAAATTGTCCTTTCTGTCCTGGGTATTGAAGCAGTAATGATGAGATGAGACAAGTTAGAGCATCCATCTTGTTATCTCAGGCAACAAAATTTCTCAGGGCCAAGGTTCAAGCCATTAGGGCATCCAAGGGATAAAATCCAAATAGCAGACCTGCCTGTCGTTTTAACACCAATTCTGGCATTAATTACTCAACAGTTTGAAAAGGAAGTGGTCTGCTTTTCTTAACTGGAGCTTTCAGGTTCACAAGTCCTGTCCTGCTCACATTCTTGATCTATGGCCCCAGAGAGACGGCCTCTCGGCCTGCCTAGCCAGGCTTGTGAACAACACCAGCCTCACCTTACCGTTGAGAAAGGACTCCCTCTACTCTCCCCCCAGCCTTAGTCATGTGATTTTCATTCAGGGTGTTTTATATGCCCAAATATGGCCAAGGAATGGAGACTCCACTCATTGGCCCAGCCACTGGCAGGAAAAATGAAGTCCCAGAATAGCCCAGATGAAAGCCCTAGCCAGAAACTATGTATGGTGGCCCGGGATGGCCAAGGAGATAGAAACCTGGATCGCCACTTGGACATCTTGCCAAGAATCCAGGCCAGTGCCCCTGGCTGCAAGATCCAGAAAATGGGAAATACCCACACTATGGGCCTGAATACATGTCGATTTCGGAAGGCCCTGCCAGGGACAGACATTCCTGATAGTCGTCTACACTTATTCAAAGTGGCTGGAAGTAAACCTCATGCAATCTACCACATCAGAGGTGACAATAAAGGCATCCAGGTGCCTGTTCACCACTCATGGACTACCAGATATCCTCATCTCATACAACGGCCCAGAGGTCACTTCGAAGCCATTTGAGATGTTTCCAGCCGAACTGGGGATTCGGCATGCACTATCAGCACCGGCCCGCCCAGCCACGAACAGTCAAGCAGAGATAATGGTCTGGGCCACTAAGGAAACACTACAGCATGATTTCAAATAATGTACCAAAGATGTTTTCTAGTGAAAATATTTATTTCATTGTACTAACTATTGCAAAGAAATGAAGGTTAGGGTATTCAAAGAAATGTGCACCAAAATAAAACTGGTGTGAGCCAGTTTTGTTTGTCTGAATCAAACTGTTTGTATTAAGGAGAAACCTATAATAAATGAAACTGACAGACTAACTCCTTTAAATTGGGTTTTAATGCTTCTTACTCACATTCAGAGTCCTGAGTATATTGTTTCCAATACAGGTAGTCCTTGTTTAATGACTGTTAAATAATTATTCTAAATTGTAACAGATCCACCAAAAACTATTTATGACCTAGTTATAGAGTTCCAATGATAGCACATAATCCCACAGTCACATAGCTGTATTTTGGATAATTAGCAATTGCCCAAACTTCATGAAGAGTTGCTGTATTCTGTAGTCATGTGACCACTATTTTTGCAAGTTTCTAGCCTTTGGGTTGATTTTTGTCAAAAAATGCTCATAAGAATACATTGATTCATTTAATGATTGCCATCTTCAATGAATGATCACCACAAAAAATGTTGTAAAACCAGGCCTGGTTGTGTGGGCACCTCAACTTACAACTGTCATGACTTATTTCAGAAATTCCAGGCTCCATTATGGCCAAAGATAAAAAATTACCTGACGAAGAGATTGTCATGCAAGAGTCTTACTATTTCTTCCACAGAAATGAATAAAGGTGGAAAGAAGATTAACAAAGGCCACATTTGTCTTTTATGGTCATTTTTAGGAGCCTCCCTCTAAAAGTGGGCAGGAATGAGAGGGAAGTTTTACAGAAAGGTTTTATGATTATATCATGTTTTTTATACAGGTAGTCTTTAGCAACTGCCTTGTTTAGCAGCCATTCATACTTCTGACAGTGACGAAATTGTAACTTTATGATCAATCCTCACATTTACGACTTTTGCAGCAAAGCAAAGCTGAGGTAAGGATATAAGCACAGTGTTTTATTCGGAAAACACACGAGGTAGACCGGGTTCCAACAACAAAAGGCTTTATTCAAACAACAGTGCAGAATAAGGAACACTTTGGCTGCAAGCCGAGGCCACCTTTTAATACCAGGCTGCGCCTGCTTGCTTTCAGCCTATGGCATTCCTTGACATTGCCAGCCTTTCAGGCAGCTCTTTGAATTGGTTCCCTAGTGAAACCAATCCACTTCTCTATTACTTATCTGGACGCTAATCAGAACGTAGCTAGGAGTCAACATTACATAAGAGAACACGCCGCCTCCCTCTTAGTTCAGTCCGTAAGTAGTTACAGTAGTCACAGCAGGAATGTGGGGCTTCTCCGACTCGATTTGACTTGCGGCGGTTCATTTCTTAGCGAAGATTCGACGCGGTTCGGATGGGGCTGCTGTGTCTTCCGATCTTTGCTCTGGAACGGCGTCTGGAAGGGTGAGTCGCCATTTTACCACCGCCTGAAGTTGCTAGGCCGGCGGTTTTGCCGGCTCCCACCCGTTTCCCATTGGGCAGGTTGAGCTGCCTGGCTGGCCGCCCTTCCGATGGACTTCTCTTCCCGCAAGTCCTTTCAAACAGTGAGTCTTTTTAATTTGCTCTTTTTGTTCGTGACATCGTTTGTTTTTGGTTTTAAACGTTCTTTATTAACTTCTCGCCTTTCCCCCACGCCTGGTTGAGGTGTGTCGGTGATTGTCGGCCGCTGGTATGTGTGTTGTGGGCCCTCTCAATTATTCGGGATCGAAGGCTGGTCTATGTGCCACGCCTTTGTTTCCACGTACCCCTAGCCATCGCTACCGTTAAACGGTAGGAATTGGGGCCTGTAACTTGGGTAATTTGTCGCTGTACCCACAACCAGTTCCACCTGTGAAGTTCTTTGCGCATACGAAGTCCGCCTATTTCCGAATTGGCCGTAAGAACCTTGTGGAGGAAATCAGCGGGGGTTTTCTGGGCTTTTTTAAAATTTTTAGGGTTGTAGTCTGTCAAGGTGAATCTGTAATTTTCGCCCCCTAAGTAATCCGCCGGGGAACTTGGTTAGTACTGTACTGGGCGTTAATGTGCTGGAGTGTGAGTTAAACGTGTTACTTTTTGTTGGACATCCCCTATGCCATTCTTTCCTAGCGCCTTCTTTTGTAATTGGACATTCTCTCGGCCTGCCGTTTGCAGCCGGATGGGCCGGCAGGGGGGTTAGGACATGTCTGATACTAGGGAGCTAGGTATTGCCGAAGTTGCAAGCTTGTTTAGTTCGTGGTCCAATGTGTCGCGAGACAAGAACGTCTTGTAAGACCGTGGTGCGAAAAGGTCCGTCTAAATTTTTTTATTAGTGTTTTTGTTGCGTTGAAATCGGCTACATGATTTTTACCGTTCAAAGCCAATTTGAGTAGCATCAGAACAACCAGAAGGTATGACCCCGCCTTGGTTGGACCGCGCGAAGTCTATAGTGAATTCTATGACCACGGTCCCTAGGGGTCTCCCCCGTCCCTGATGGGTGCTTTTGGAGGAGAATGGGTCTGATTCCTTGGCATTTATGGCAAGAGCTTACCGCAATACTCTATGTCCCTTATCAATACCTGGCCACCACACATAGCTCCTGGCGCAGGCTTTTCATTTTTTTTTAGATCCATTCCAAGGGTAGTCCCTCGTGCCATAACCAAGTACCTGGGCTGCAACTTGGTTGGGATGACCACCGCGTCTCCCCAACAACAACACCCCGCTTTTGAATAGAAAGTTCAGTCTGTCTGGACCGGACAGTTTAAAAAGTTCAGTTTTTTGGGTCTGCTCCGGCCAGCCTTTACCTCCACCAGCCAAGAACACGGCAGTCCATGAGTCTTAGCGGTAGCTCTTGCGACATCATGGCAGAGATGGGATAGATTCGGACAAGTCTCTTTATTTGGCAGCCATGGGATGTCATTGCTGGTGCCGGGTCTTCATCAGTGGTTTGGTAAGGGTGCTTCTCTGCTCAAAAGGTCCGCATGGGAAATTTTTTTCCCTGGCCGATGTGTCAGAGTATAGGAATAGGCTGCAAGAACTCTGACCATCTAGACATTCTTGTGACAGTATGTTAGGTGTCGGCTTGTTTCCGCGCCAAAATTCCCATCAAGTGGTTTGTGGATCCGTTTAATTTGAAAGGCCCGCCGTACAGATGCGTGAAGCGTTTTACTCCCGAGCGACTATTGCTATGGGCTTTCCGTCCAGTTGACTGTAATTTCGCTCAGTCTTTGTAGAGTCTTAGAAATAATATGCGATCGGGTGCTTCTCTGCATCAGGTAAGTTGTGCTTGGGACGGCACCTACTTCCAAATTGGTGAAGGCGTCGCAGGTTCACTCTTAAAGGCAGTGTGTTGCTAAATTGAGAGAACGTTTGTTGACGTTAGCAACTTTTTAATATTGTTGGAAAGCATTCCCTTTCTTTGGGCTACCCCACGTCCAGTTTGGCCTTTTTACTAGAAGACGGTGTTAACGGTTCAAGTTATAGTGGCCTTGTTTGCAGAAATACAATGATAAAATAATAGAGTCCTAAAAAGGCTTGCAGTTCCCTGTTTTGTTTCTCTCGGTTCAAGGTGCTTCTTGTATTGCCTTTTGATTTTCTTATCTGTGGGGGGATGCCCTCACAGTCTAATTGATAGCCCCAAGAATTCAATTTGCTTTTTTTTCATTAGTGCAGCATTTTTCTTTTTTTCTCTAAGGCAGATTCCCTAACATTTTGTTAGTACTTCTTGAGTCTTTTCTTAATTGAGTTCCTCATCTCTGGCCCGAGATTAGGAGTGTCGAAATATGGGAACGACTCCCTGTAATGCCATTAAGGAGCCGTTCCAATCAAATCTTTGCAAAACGCGCCAGTGCCGACGCTTACTCCAAATTGGAGTCGGTGGTCATTTGAAGCGCCTTGTGGTGTGACTTAGTGTTTGCGCTTCTGCTGTCTCTGGTCCACTGGGAGTTCGCTGATAAGGGCTTGCGCCTAAAGTCAGTTTAGCAAAAACTTTGCGCCTTGCCCAGAGAGTGAAGCAAATGTTGGACCTACTGGCACCTCGGTAGCGCTTGGTTGTAAAGCGTGGTTCAGGGTGCCTTAAGCTCACCCACAGATTCTAATGACCGCTCCAGGCTTTTTGGGTGTAAAATAGGCGTTTCCCCATTTGGCGTGGTCCACAGGTTCCAACGACCTCCTCTGAGCTATTAGCTTGTCGAGTTGTCCTCTATCTTTTGCCTTTAGCGGCAAAGGAACATCGTCTGGCTTTGAAATCTCTGGGGCTATTTTGGGGGATCTAGGCTAAAAGAAATAGGGTTCCCCGATACTTGCCCAGTGACCGTCAAAAATGTCTTGAATTCACGGATTGAGGTCATCTTCCCAACCGGTTTGTAGTCACTCGATCGACCCGGGTCATCCTGATGCCCAAGGGTGGCCGAACCATTCGATGCCAGAGAGGCTCGGTCTGTCCGGGTCGACTATGGTTAGCGGGCAGTCTTTTGGACATGTCTTATAGGTGACCAAAAATTGTCCCATGCCAACTACAGGGATTCGGTTTCCTGATAGGTCTTTTGAGAGTCAAAGGTTGTTTTTTGTAATTGTCTGGATTTGATGTCTGGGACTAGTTTTAATGGTACCCAAGAACCATCTGTAAAGGAAGGACCGCGGAGTCCACTTCCAATCTTACAAGGGCTTTCCTTCGATGTTATACAGATCCAGCTTTAACCTTTCTGCCGCTTTCCGTCTGAGCACTTTCTATTAGTGACGGTGTTGGTGTGTATTGGCCTCGTTTCTCTGTTGCCACTTCTCTCCGCTCGTTTAGGCTGCGCTCGTGTTGGGGAATTTCTGCGTCTCGTGGGGCTTATGTTTTCTTTGTTTCTGCAGACTTTCTCAATGTGCCCACGTTTTTAACAGTACCTGCAGAAGCATCGAGAAATCTGCATTCGGCTCGGGCATGGTTTCGCTCCGCAGCGCAGCACATTCCCGCCAATTCTTCTTTTCGCGGCTCTTTTTTATTTGCGACAGATGGTGGACCTCGTCGTCTTCCTGCTCCGATTCGGTTTCCTCTCTCAACTCTTCGAAGTGGGTGGTGGTGGTAGGCTGCTTTCCTTTCTCTAGTTGGGGTTTCTTCGCCATTTTTGTTCATTTTCTTCATTTTGACCGCCGATTTCTTTGCGGCTTCGGCAGCCATGGCTTCTGCGATTGCTTCGGTCACAGTGACATTGGGCTTGTTTAATAGCTTACTTTGCGCTGTAGTGTCTCTAAGCCCCAATACCACGCGATCCTCATCGCTTCGTCGATGTTCAGTGAAGTCACACTCACCCCCTATTTGTCTTAGACAGCCACGAAATCGGCGACGGTCTCCCCTTCTCTCTGGTCTCTGCGGTAGAATTCATGCCGCTTTATTAGCTGTGACACTACCGGAGCGTAGTGTGCTTTGAGGATTCTTTGTAGTTCTGGCCACGTTAGTTGCTTAACGTCTCGGGGCTTCGCAAGGGCTTTTGCCATTTTGAACACCGTTGGTCCCGCAATGGGTGAGGAATACAGCTCGCTTGCGTTGTTCCAAGATGTCATCCATTTCATTGCTCTCCAGATACATTTGGAAGCGATCTGTATATGACTCCCAATCCTCATCGCTAGGATTGAAGGGTGCGGGCGGTTGCGTTGCTTCCAGACATCTCTGCTGGCGTCTGGCTTTTTTATCACCCGGCGTGCAGGTTTCGCATTCAGGACGATCCCATCCTCGTCGCCAGTGTTTTATTCGGAAAACACACAAGGTAGACCGGGTTCCAACAACAAAAGGCTTTATTCAAACAGTAAGCAGAATAGGAACACTTTGGCTGCAGCCGAGGCCAGCCTTTTATACAGGCTGGCCTGCCTGCTTTCAGCCTATGGCATTCCTTTGAAATTGCCGCCTTTCAGCAGCTCTTTGATTGGTCCCAATCCACTTCTTACTTTACTGGACCAATCAGAACTGTAGTCTAGGAGTCAACCATTTACATATAGAAGACACAGTTTCAGTTGTACTTAACTACAGCAGTAGCACTTTCACTTATATACCACTTCACAGTTTTACAACACTTTCTAAGCAGTTTATAGAGACAATATATTGCCTTCAACAACCTGGGTCATTTTATTGACCTTGAAAGGATGGAAAGCTGAATCAGTCTTGAGCCAGTCAGGATCAAACTCTGGCTGTGGGCAGAATTCGCCTGCAATACTGAATTCTGACCACTGAGTCACTATAGCCCACCATGGCATTCACCACCCAATCCTTTTTGACCCAATTGACAGTTCCAATTATGGTCAACATATGAGGACTGTCTGACATTTTCCCCTTCAATCGTGCTGTCAAAAGTGGATGACAATTTCTGAGGGAAGTCTCAAATTCCCATTCCAGATTTTGTGGGCTGCAGCTTTGGACAGGGTTCATACGACTTGAAGCATCTTCCCATGCACCTTGATATTTGAAATCACACACACTTTGTCATCTGAAATGGCTGAATGTAGTATATAGTTAAAGTCTGTAGGTATTTGAATTTGATTGTCCTTTTCACTCAGTTGGAGTTGGTTCTGACCAGCTCTGGAGAACCGGTAGTGGAAATTTTGAGTAGTTCAGAGAACCAGCAAATACTACCTTTGACTGGCCCTCTGACTGGCCCATCTATTCTCTGCCTTCCGAGTCCCAGCGAATCGGCTGGGTCTTCTTTTGTTACACCGCACAAGAGAACGGAGCTGGAAAGCAGGTTAATGGGGTGAAGAGGGAATGGAGATTTTGCAGTATCCTTCCTCTGCCATGGCCACCAAACCACAGCCACAGAACAAGTAGTAAAATATTTTTAATCCCACCACTGCTACAATCCTTTTATGAAGTAACCTAATTCAATCACTGCTTGGCTTCTCTGCAAGTGAAACGAATGGATTCTCACCTTTCCCAATCTAACTTTCCTTTGTATAATTTATTGAGAATGTTTTGAAAATATTGGGCTGCATCTGGTGGAAAAAGGATGCTGAATGAAAGGACGGATGGAATGAATGCGTATTTGATTTTTACAGGTAGTTCTCAGC
Source organism: Laticauda laticaudata (assembly GCA_004320025.1). Taxonomy (NCBI): domain Eukaryota; kingdom Metazoa; phylum Chordata; class Lepidosauria; order Squamata; family Elapidae; genus Laticauda; species Laticauda laticaudata. The sequence continues at coordinate 64,790 of BHFT01031412.1, read as the reverse complement.
TTAGAAGTTTGTTTAGTAACCAAAATTACAATGGCACTGAAAAAAGTAACTTAATTTTTTACGGTTACAATCTTTGTAGCATTCTCATGGTCACATGGTCAAAATTCAGACGCTTGGCAACTGACTCACATTTATGATGGTCGCAGTGTCCTAAGTTCATGTGATCCCCTTTTGCAATCTTCTGACAAGCATAGTCAATGGGGAAGCCAGATTCACTTAACAATTATGTTACTAGCTTAAAAACTGCAGTGATTCACTTACCTTTGGAAAGAAAGGTTGTAAAGTGAGACAAAACTCACAGTCTCCTTTATCAAAATAAATTTTGGGCAATGGTGGTTGTAAATTGAGGATTACCTGCACTTCCTATTAAATATAAAACGCCTGAGAAATACAAGATACTCTATCCCTGGACCTTTGACTGTGACCTTCAGAGCCAAGGAAGCTCCCACCTGTGGGATGAGATGGGAGGTGGTTTGGAGCAACCATGTGGGTGGACCTTCATCTGTCTGGGGCCTCATCACAGACCAGTACTGGGGCTCTGATGTGTCTTACAACCATCTTGTGAAAACCCAGTTTTCTGGCCTTAAAGATATTGTAAGTTAAGTTAGTTGGCAAGAGAAATTTAATGGTGAAGGGAATGCACTCATCGTTAATCATTGGGGGTGAGCTCTTCTCATCTGTCCAACTTCAGAAAAATGGCTGACTGTTCAAAGAGATGCTAGCAGACTCCATGCTCCTTAACTCTCCTACTCCCACCGGCCCCAGCCAGCTTGGCTGGTGGGGAAAAGAGTGGGAGTTGGAGTCCTTTCCAGGGTCATGGATTATCTGCCTTTGCTCACTCTCCCCCCTCCTTTTTGTGAATGCCTGTATGCACTTGTACACTCTTCCATGTGGCTACCTGCGTGCTGCGCTACTGGCAAGGAATGTGTGTGTGTGGTTGCAAGGGGAACATTTTGGAGCTTGCCTCAGCATTTGAGGGACTTGGTTGCATTTCAAAGTCTGGATTTTTCTATGCTTGAGTGTTCACAGAAGCTTTTGTAGTCGAGGTATGATTGATGCCTCCACAGCCTCCTTCTCATCCCCCTCCCCAATTTGCACCGCTATTGCAGCTTACCACCTGGGGCCACTCCCTGCCCCCCCTTCTCCAACCCTGGGGGGGGAATTCCAAGCCCCCTTCAAAGGGGGCAGGTTTCTGCAGGCCCCAAATCTTAGCTGGCTTCTTCTCCCTGCACGGAAACCCCCTCAGCCTGCAAGGGGAGCTGCCAAGAGACACCAAAGCAAGCCACATCACACCTAATCCCCCCCTTGATCCTCATGAAATTGCTTCCCCCCTTCCCCTCCCCCTTGATAGCTTTGAACCTGAAAGAAAACAGCAGATGAAAAGGAGGAGAAGAAAAAAGGTGTTGTGTTCTGGGACTGATAAGCCACACTGCCAATCCACAAGAACTCATTCTGACACAGTTTTGTCCCCTCCACCCACAGCTGGCTAATCCTGGCATCCTTCTCTGCCATCTCGTTGTTCCTCTACACTTAGCCTTCCTAGGAAACTCCACCTGGAACAATGCCCTTCCATCTCTTCACATCTATCTTACCAGAAATTGGCTTAATTTTTATGTAGGTTAGGGTCATTATTGGTCTCCTCGAATGTAGAAAGGCATTATTTGAGAAGCAGAGTAGAACAAAAACCCTCTCTCACACACAGTGTAACACCCTCAGAGAGTTAACACTCTCAGGCAGTGATAAGATTTATGGACTTCAACTCCCAGAATTCTGGGGAATTCATGGCTGGTTGGGGAATTCTGGAAGTTGAAGTCCTCATGTCTTAAAATTGTTAAGATTGAAAAACACTGCTTTAAGGCAATTTTTGGTGTTGGTCCACACATCTTAAAGTTTCTGAGATTGAGAAACACTGCTTTAAATTATACTTTTTTGCCTTCGCTTCTGCCCTATGGAACCTCAACCCACACCCCCAGAGATGAGATTAGCCACAACCTTACTACCTTTCAAAATATCCTGTAAACATTGTTTGGCTAAAAGGTAGGAGGACCAGAGAACATCATCTCACCAGCACAGTGACTGTGCTGAGTGTTAGATGAGAGTACCTCATGCTATGTGTTTTTATGTCACAATAACCCTGTGAGAACAATTAGACTTATGATTGTGAGTGTTTTTGCACAGATCTAGCTTTCTTTTTGGGGAAAGAATTGTTTAGAGGTAGTTTTCCACTTATCCCTCGTGATCATGGGATTGCATTTTGGGTGTTTGGCAGCCAGCCCACATTTATGGCCATTTGCAACATTCTGCAATATTGTGACCACAAATTATGATAACCTTGTTGGAAGCTGGCATTTATTTCTGGCTACAAGGCGACTGTGGGTGGCTTTCATCATCAAATAATAATACTTCCATGTATGTCCTTAGAGTGTTCATAGCATTTATGATTATTATCCTTTGTTGCTCCAGCATTCTAGATAGGGAGCTGATACTGAACCTGAAGGAGAGTAGAAAGCATTTTTTTTTTCCTGGCTACAAGTGCATTTCCTTAAAGTCTTTGTTTTGGGAGTGATTAGAGTATTGGTTGGAGGCCTAAATTTGCATGTCTTCCTTCTTAAAAGCACACACACACACACACATACATCCCCAAAGCCCTAGCTGAAAATATTCAATGTTTCCTTTGCATCTTAGCATTAACTACATGGCCTTTGGTGGCCCTCCAGAATAACAGCTGAGTCATGGCCTATAGCCCTGCAGAAAATGCTTGTCCCTGACTTAATCCCTAGCATGGGTTCTCAGCATTAATCTTACCCAAATTGCTAAATGCTTTGTGGCAGAGCAGGATTCTGTTAGCTCCCTTTTATAATCTGCTCAAGCTCTTCAATATTTTGCAACTGAACATGCTGGCTCCCCCCAAGGAATTGGAATTACCAACTCTTGAGTGTGTCTATTCTGGCACTCTCTAGAAGTGTTAGATGATGATTTCCATAATCCCTGGTCATCACTGCCATTGGATCATGAGAACCGTACCACACATTTGGGAACGACAAGCGTTCCTGAGACACCCTCAGACAGGGGTGGGATTCAAAATTTTTAACATCCAGTTCTGTGGGCGTGGCTTAGGTGGTGGGCCTGGCTTGATGGTCATGTGACTGGGTAGACATGGCTTGGTGGTCATGTTATTGGCTGGGCGTGGCCAACTCAATATCACTCACATCGAGGCACGCATCTCCTCACCTGGCCTTTCATGATTGTGGGAATGCTGCAACACTTGTAAGTGTGAAAAATGGTCATAAGTCACTTTTTTCAGTGCCATTGTAACTTTGAATGGTCCCTCCACACAAGCAAAGTACCAGCAAAGGAGGAAAAAAAAAAACTCCAGAGACAGTCCTGAGACAGGAAGCCTAGTCCTGCCAAGAATGTAATAAAGGTCAATGGAGAGGCAGTTTCTGTAAGCAACACCAGAATGTTTCCCTTCTGCCTTCCTTACAGGATTAGGCCAGTAATTTCTTCTAACATCCGGTTCTCTGAACTGCTTAGAATGTTAATAACCAGTTCTAGTGAATAGGCGTGGACTAGTAGAATCCCACTCCTGCCCTCAGGGATGATCATGGTGCCCAACCTCTATACTGCAGTGTGTTTTGGGTCAGCTTGATTCTTGTGAACTTCCCAACAAATAATCCTGGGAAGTTTAAGGCTACAAAAGTGTTTTTAATTTGAACAAATTGTTTCACAGTTCCTAATAATCTTTGAAGGAAATCCACAGTAGCTAAATCAGTTTTTTATACCAACTGAATGTTGCAAGTGTCAACTTTCTTCAATCCAGGGATGGACAGACTTAGGTTTTCTGAATTGACTGTCTTTGCTAGAAACTACAAATCCATCTACCAGGAGAGTAGGTGGCAAACAGTGGTTTAGGAGATGAATCGGGATGGGGGTGCTTGAATTAAGAAGCAGAAGTATCTCTGGATGTAATTTTTCGCACTCAAATGATAGTCCTTTCACATAAAATCCCAATTCTGATTTTTTTGTTTCATTTTCTTAGATTTCAGCAACTTTGTTCTGAGGGGAACAAAATTTGATCTTGTTGCTTTTGCTAAATACCTGGGAGTCAGAAATGCATTTCGATCAGTAGAATATTATTAAGAGAAATGAAAGGAGATGAATCTGTTGCACTCGGAGGAGGAGGGCATTTTGGAGAGGATTGCTCTAACCATTAACTAAGCACGGGCTCATCTCTTCTACCTTGGAGTGTCTTCCACCTTGGAGTAATTTTATCCCCAAGATCATTGCAAGGAGATGAAGCAGGTTACCATACAAATTCAACCTTGGATCATACTTCCAATCTCTTTTTACAGCCAAAATATCAGATTTAATAACACGCATCAGTCTAGTGAATTAGGTGACATACACATCGCTATAATAAAAAAAAAGAAAAGCATTTGAATATGAACAGACAATATTTCTACTTAAATTAATAACCAGTGAAATCAGGCTTTTACTGTGAATTTCTATCAAGTATTGAGCCATGGAAACACTTTATAGAAAATCCTCTTGGATAGTCCCTAAGCTTAGCTCTTTCTGCCTTTCAAAGTAGGGTCCACAACAACCTGTAAAATCAGAGAAGCATTTTTTCTGGGGGTTTTTGTGACATTGATTGAAACTAATAGGTGAGATTTGGAGTGTCATCAACATATTGATCACCCTGAGGAAATGGTTGATAGCTTGGACTGTCACTTGGGCTGGTTTAGTTTTGGGCTGAACGAGTGTGAACAAGCAGAGCTAATTTGGAGCTGCTATTGATGAAGAGATAGCTTGGCCCAGGTTTTGATTTCATATTGTTCCAGAAAGAGTTACAGGCTTCTTGGAAATGCTTCTTTGTTCTATTTGGCTTACAGACTTTTGAGTGGCAGCAGTTGAACGAAATTGTCCCACAGTTAAGAGGAGCACATGAACTGTAAAGTTTTCTTTTAACATTATTCCTCCATAATTTATCCACCACGATTGGACTTCTGCAGTGAACTCTAATGTAGGGCTATCCTTGAAGAGTATCCAGAAGGTTTTATTGGTGTGAAAAGTTGCAGTTAGGAGTATTGATTGGGGCAGGATACCTCGATTATATTCTTTCACTGAAATATCTCTGCTAGGTGCCATTGCTTTTCCAACAGAGTTTAATTTATTAACCTGTAAAAGCTTCCATGGTTGATCCCGGCTATCTGACTGATCGCTCTCCCATATTCTGTGACCTTGTCTGTTATTCATTCCAGTAGACTAGACAATCTTGTTTTCTAGGTGCCCATTGACCCAGCTTATGAGAAACGGCATTCTGGCAGATGAATGCCTATCCACCCACCCGCTCTGCTTCTGGGAGGATTGCCAGAGCCCTTTTTAAAATTACGTGGGTTTTTTTGTTTTTTGTTTTAAATTGCGGGTCTGTATTTGTTAAAAGGGCTGATTCATTGATTCTGTTGCTTACTGTAGTATTCGTGGTGTTATTTTTGTTCTTTCTAGATGATCGTTTGGTATCTCATCTGTGATCTTCATCTGCATGGCTTTCTCTTGCTGACGCAGGGCGGGTGTTGAACAAAAGCTGCCGGGCGGGGTGCAATCCACAGCTCCTGTCCTGGCCATCCAGCAACTTCCATCGCGTCCCGCCCGCGTCCCCAAAACTCCGTTTTCTCGTTACGAACCGCCTCCTCCTTCCTTGGCTCCGCCCTATCTCGGATTTCAAGGCTGCGCGGAACGCTGAGAAAAGGCTTGGAAAGCCGACGCCGCCGAAGAGCGGCTTCTCCCTCCCCTCCCTCGGCCCTCCCTCTCCGGGATGGGACGTCCCAGGGGCGGCCGCCGGCCAGGGCGGGGAGATCTGTTGGGAGTGGGGTGGGGATGGCGGGGGAGCCGCCTTCTCTTCTGCCTCCGGCTGCCAGGGGAGCGGGCTGGGGGAACGGAAGGCGGCGGCAGCAGCTGCAGAGCCGGAGAAGAGAGCCGTCTGTCCAAGCGCCGTCGAGCCGGGGCGCGCGGCTGCGACAGGTGGTCGCTTTGCTTTAGGACGGCTGCCACTGGAGGATCCGACCTCTCCCTCACCCAGGCGAGAGGACCACGACTCGGGCTGCCTGAACTGCGTCACCCGACCGATGTAAACAAGCGCCACGGTTCGACTCCCCTCGAATTTGGTCCTTCGGGGGTTGGCCGGCTCCGGAGGCGTCGGGTGGCTGGCGGGATTGCTCTGGACGCCACCATCCAGTAGACGCCGAGCGAGATTCCTCGAGGGATAGAAGAAACTCACCTGAGGATGACACCTGGCGGGGGCTGAGCTTGACCCGCCGACCGGTCGGAAGAGGGGAGGATCCGGAGATATCCGGATTCATTCCAGGAGCGAGAGGGGAGCAGAAGGGATTGGTTGGAAGCCAAGAGAGGCGGGGAAAGGAGGCGGAGAGACAAGAGACCGGGATCAATCCCTAAGCATCCTGCTTCTGGCAGGAGATCCAGCCGATTCGAGATCAGAAGTTTGGGAGGGAAGCCGAGAAGGGCGAGGTGCAATCCCGTCTCCGCAGCACGTCTTCAATCCCGCCGCCAGGATGATCTCCGACCTGGAGAAATCCTAAATGTCTCCGGGAAGACGAGCCTCATCTGTGGCTGCGTTGGGAGGGCGCTTATTAGGTTCCTGACTCCCGAGTAAAGACTCCAGATGCGCGTCCTTCAAATCCGGAGAAGGCAGCCTCCGTCGCGCTGCCCTTCGGAAACCCAGAGGAGAAAAAGCACAGTTCCCACGATAGACAGAACCACCCTGGACAGTGAAATCAAGTCTCGGCGCCGTGACAGTTCAGAGAGGGTTTGCAGCTCCAATTGCCAGCTCTAGCTATCAGTTAGGATCCTGGCGGTTCCTACACCCCCCAGCTGTGGGGCAGCCTTGATGCCCAGAGCAGGAGTGACTCTGTCCAGAGATGCCCTGGGAAGTCGTTGGTTTCCTGCTGGTGCTCCTTCAAAGGTCATGGACTCTGCAGAAAGCAGGTAAGTGAACTGGGAAGTTTGGGAATGGGGCCCATAAGACCCATATCTTAAAACCTGGGAGGTGGGACAAAAAGTCTGTATTGGCCAGTGATGAGGACCAGACATCTCTGCTTTGGCCATCTCTGACTTGGCCATCTCTGCTTTCCTGAACTCGTGTTAACCCAGGCAATTCAGACTACAATGCCCATTACAGTGGCCATTGTCTATTTCTACCCTTTCTATGCACTCTCTAGCAGCATCATGGGAGTTCTAGATCAGAAGATTGAGTAACAGGTTTGATGGAGTGCTAAGCAAACATGCCATCTGTCTCAACGTGCAGGCAGCATTCATACATCACCATATCAATTAAAGATTTACCAGCAGCATTTGCAATTGTGTCCAGCTGGTTTAGTTTTGAGTTTGGTTTGTCTGCTCATGGCTTACAGGGTTGTGGGAACGTTGCTATGCTAAAACGGTACAAGCCCCCCAAATGGGATCATTCCAAAACCAAGTTGTTTTGTGAACATGTATCAATTTATTCCAGGTGTGCCTGTGGAGGTTGTTGTGAGAGTGTTAGCCACATAAGATTGTTGAGATGCAGAAAGTGGCAGCTGGAAACACAGCCATAGCCCTCAGCATGGACATGCCAGAGATTGCAAAGAGAAGAAGGAGAGCCATTTAAGTGATGTTGGTAGACTTGTCCTCTGCCTTTGGCCTGGAAGGACTCTCCTGCCTCTTTCACTTGGTGCCTCTGCTTGGCCTGAGGAGCCCTCGACCTCAAAAGCTCCCCGTCTTGACCACCTGTCCTGCCATGACTGCAGACAGATGAGTGTCACCAATTTCTCCCTCACCCTGGCAGACCAGACAGCTGTTGGACCACAAAGACAGCTTGAACGGTGGTGGGATGAGAGGAGAATACCCTGGCAAAGATCCTGCCCTCTTCTCCCCCCCAAACCCTTCTGAGCCAAAGCATGCTCTGCCCCTCCAGATGTGCTTGACTGGAGTCCAGAATACCTGTGAAATGAGAATCCTAAATGACTGGAGAGTGTTGTGCTGGAGTATTATTGAGAAAAGACTGTGTTGGCAGGAGGGGAAGAGCCTCACCTACACCCCCAAAACACTCCCGTGCCATTATCATGATAGCAGCTTCAATGACGGGTTTTCCCAGTTCTTTTTTCTCCTCTCCAAACAAGCTGACCCCTTTTTCGGTTATTTGCAAAGACGGTTACATGAGGTACAGCAAAGCTTAGTGGGGCCAGCTGTAAGAGTAGAAATGGGAATTGCTTGCTATTTGTTGAACCTTGGTGTTATTAAGCAAGGAGAAACTGGGGAATTTATGATCTTGATGAGACATCAGGGTTTTGTTTTCAGCACTCACAGCACTGAAAAGAATGAAGGGATAGGATGCTGCCCCAAAGGCCCTGTAAGAAAGAAAAACTGGAAAGAGCCAGAGAACTAAAGTACAGCGGTGGGAAAACAGCTCCATATTATCAGGTTTAGAAAGGGCTGTTTTACACAAGGAGGTGTCTTTTGAGATATTAGTCATCAATATACCCATTAGTCTCAAGCAATTGACACACTGGCTTGGGATGATGTGGGTTGTAGTCTTAAATTCTCAAGAAAAACTCCAGTTTGGGGAAAGCTGGAATTGGATGCAAGGAACTGTAGAGAGTTCCATAGATATGGTGGATTAATTAAAGTAATTAAATGGGAGGAAGAGTCTCGTGAAAGGTGTGTTTGTATCCATCATCACTAGAGTCAGTTTGGTATAGTGGTTAAGGCTCCAGGCTAGAAACCAGAAGACTGAACTGGGTGCCTTCTAGACACTCTCTCTTAGCCCAGCCCACCTCAGAGTTGCTGTTGTTATTTTGGAGAAAATAGGAGAAGGGAGATATATTCCCCACCTTGAGTTATTTATAAAAAATTATAAAGACAAGATGTAAATAAATAAAACAAAATCACTACCACTGTGCCATTTGAGTGGGAAATCAGACCCTTGATGTTGAAAGGACCCAACCAGGATTGCGATCCCTCCCCAGTGTGCTGATACATTTTTGTACATATTCTTTCCTTTTGGAGTATTCTTGCACACACTTCAGAGTGAACTTCTCCTTGGGAAGGGATTGTGGCAGTGTGCTAAAGTCCCTGCTGGGCATGCTAGAGATTGGATTCCATTGGAAAAATCCAATTATAGCAGGTGAAGGAAAACATCTCTATTTTACCCTCCGGAGATGGCTTCTGGCAGAGCAGGCTAACGCAGCCTCAGAGGACCAGTTCATCTCTGCATGAGTCGGCTTCATATATTCACAACCCAGCCAATATAGTTATGTTCTGGGCTAAAGACCAAATAACAAATGCTGTCCAGGTATGCAGGAAGAAGACATTTTTATTCCACACCTCCTTTCATTGTATCTCCCAGGGAGAGGGAAAGATGTCTGGCTACTTTCCCAGCCAGGCAAGGACTTATATGATGGAGCTGGATATTAATCCTTGAGATCTGACAGTTACTAGGGCTGCCAATATTTCCCCCCTTCTCCTCCCTCCCCAAACACATCTTGGCTGTCCTTCAGTGCCTTTAATGTAATACTTTCCTGAAGTCATCCTACATCTCTATTTATTCCTCTCTTTGGAGACTCTTTGTTCTCTAGCTCTTTCATGGACAAGTGGTGTAGAAACTCTTGGGTGGTATGGTTGATCCATGCATGGATATGCTTGGTGAGTGCCATTATTCAGAGGGGTTCAGAATAGGGCTTCTAAGATTGTTGAGGAAGTGAAGACTCATCCAAGAAGATGAACAAATCTTCCATTTTTCTTCTTCCCATTTTGGGCCTCCTTCAGAGTGGCAAGATGTCACTTGGATAAGGAAATGTGTGTCTTGAGAAGCATGGAGATAGTCAAAGAGAGATGCCAAAATCAGAATAGCAGTGAAAAGGGTGGGGTGATGCAAAGAAGAGAAGTGAGATTCAGTCTTCCAGTTTTGCAAACTCCACTCACTGGCTCCACCCACTGTTTGTTTTGGGCTCCACCCATTCTTTTTTGGGCCCTCCCCACCAACCCACTTTAATTTTGCTCTTCCCCCCACATCACCATCAATATTTCTCCATCCATTAGTCATTGTTCAGTTTAGCATGTCATATGAATGGAGCTACCACAGCTTTTTCATTGACTTGCTTAAATCTGGAGCACATTCACTAAATGACTTGGGAAGATTCATTAATTCTTTTTGAGCTTCTCTTAATCTGTGATTAGAAGAAAATGATGGGGAGTAAAGAAAGACCATTCAACTTGTTCTTGAGAAAGAGCAGGATTAGGAATATTATGGATATTATTTTTTTTGGGAGGGGTACATTTAGTTTATCCAGAATTTACCAGTTGGAGAAGGAAAGTTTTACCTATCATGTGATCCAACTTTTCCTGAAACCACCTCTGCAGTTTATGCTCTTTTAGGTTTATCTATTCAGGGTAAAACATCAATTCAGCAGATGAAATATGAATACTTGCAGTGAACCTGTAATGGATCGTGTAAGATTCACCTGTTGAACCTCTGCCCTTTAATGCAGTTAGCAAAGGTGGGGTTATTCGTGTTGACAACTCTTGTGGCTGCAGATCATGAAATACTCCATTTTCTTTTTGTTGTTTCACTTGAATCAATTATAATTTCTTTCTATTTCTTTTGTAACAGGAAATGCCAGTTAGTCTCTTTCAAAGTAACTTTTTGTTTTTCTATGTTCTGAACAATAAAAGAAGAAAAAGCCACTTTTAAAGCTTCGGGCTCCATAAGGGGGCACTGTGGTCACAGAGGCAGTTAGACCCGTTTGTTTCCTTTTGTTCCAGACAATTTTCAGAATGTCCCAATGCTATTTTGATTTATTTTTAATAAAAATAAGATCTTTATGTATGATCTTTAATAATGCCTCTGCAATTCTCACTGTCCCTGAAAATATAGTTGCTTTAATTACTGCTGAATTTCATTTTGGAAACCTGTTCAAAGATGAGATTCAGAAAGAGACACAAAAGAAAACAATAAAGCAATTTTCCAGTTTTGTGGAATGTGGAGTAGTTAAGAGTGTAGAACGCAAAGGCGTGACCTTAATACATAATCCGTGCTCCAAAATTAAAGAGTTATCTGAATTAGCGGCATTGTCACATCTTGCTGAAGGAATACCCAGTCATTTCATTATGCTGTTGTGTGGATTTTGGCTAAGCCAGGATTTATTAATTTATGTGCAAGAACTCCTGCCAAAAGGCTTAAGCCAAAGGGCTTGTATCAAAAGTGCACGCCTTTCAGTTTCTCACAAGTAAGCTAGAGACATTCCTATACTTGTAAAACCCATTATTCTGACGCCAGAGCTGCAGTCTACCCTATGCAATAGACTGAAGCTGTCAGTCTTTCCAAGTTCAGTTTCTTCCTCCAGTCGGATAAAAATTAGGTCTCAGCGAGGGGTTGTATGTCTTTGTTTCCACATACAAATGCACAAACACGAGGGAACATGTAGCCCCTGTCCTGCAAATACAGTTGCTGGGAAGGCCTACTCTGAATTAGGTTTTCCAAGGAACTCTTCAACTGGGGAAAAAAAAAAAGTGCACTCTGTTTAAATCAGGGGCAGACAGACTACAGTATTGCAAGCTAAATGAAGACCAGGCAGGACAGAAAATTCAGCAATGTGTAACAGATGTGTTCAAGCATTGGTTCCTGGTGGGCAAACTTGAGTTCTGTTTTTATCCCACCTTTTCTCAGAGAAGTTCAAGGCAGCAAATAGAATTCTCCTCCCTGCCCCCTCCCCCCCCCCACAATTCCTCTTGCAGGCGAGTCAATCAGAGAGACAGTAATTAACAGACAAGGTCATTTGGTGTGTAATATCGCTGATTGTGGAAATGTGCCTGGATCTCCTCTGATCACTGACTGCATCATGCTGACAGGTTTCTGGGCCCATTTGCGATATGTTGAAAAGTATACAAAAAAATAGGGTTCCAAAGCTAGAAGAGACTTCAGCTACTGAACCTGAAGCCCTCCAGATATGACATCAACCCCAGGCAATAGCTGCTCCAAGCCCTACAGCAGAAGAAACCACCAAGGCCATTGTGAATAGCTCACAATCATCAGGAAATGACTTCTAAGAAGTTAGCTAGAAGCACACATTTCCTTGCATTTTTCTTTACCTATCCACGGCTTTCAGTCCAGGTCTCCAAATTACAACTGGAACTTAGCTCCACTTTATATGTCACAACCCTTCAGGAATTTAAGACCATTGTCATACTTTTGCTTGATCTTCTCTTCTTAGGGTTAAATATGCTGAGCTTTTTCTTTCTTCCTTCAAAGGACTTACTTTCCAAACTGGTGACTCTCCTGTGTTTCTCAATTTTGTTCTTGATTTTAAAACATTGAACGTTTTAACTGAATTTTTATGGAACTTGTACATTCCCTTTTTAAACAGGCCCTGTTTTTCTTCAGCTTTTCACTTTAATTAGTTAATCTCTCCCCCAACCCCTAAAATAGGATAGGATGATGGGATATTAGATTTTTAACCCTGCTGGAGAGCATTAAATTAAGGAACACTGCTGCTTGATATATTTATTTAATTTGCAGCAATAAATGGTTTTGCATTCATGCTGCAAGCAAAGAGGGCATGTGGTTAGTGAAAAAACATAGGAGGGAAAGGCAATTTTTAAAAAGCAATCTTCATTTTAGGGCTGCCTGAGCTATAACAGCCCAGATAGTATATGCTGCCAGTAACATGCATATAAATGGCATGTGGTAGAAATTTAAAAAAATCATCTTTTTATCTCTTCTATGCTTTTATGGATAGCTTGGTAATGGTTTCAAAACTATGCAACAGGAATTATTGTCCTGAAATGTTTAGAAAAACATCACTTAATGTCATTGAACTGAGACATAGTAGCACCAATTTATCAGTAATGACATGATGGCAAATGTTGAACTGCAGTTTACTCCGTCAGATAATATTTGTATGAGTGCATGTAAGTACTTATATCATCATCATTGTTGTTGTCATCACCATCATTTTAGCCATTGTCTACCCACTGCAGGATGAACACCTCTTCTACAATCAATACAGTTCTGGGCTTTCTTTTGCCAACTGGGCCCACAATACTTGCTGAAATCTTCAATCCATTTTATTTTAGATCTCTTTTGTGGACGCTTTTTATCAAGTGAGATCCATTCTATGACTGCCTTGGTCCACCTGCCATCAGTTCTTACATGTATTTATATATGCATACCGATACTTAAATATATGCAGGGGTTTCTTTACACTTATCATACAATTAAAGAAAACAAAAATCGAGGAAAACTCCTTTCTCTGAAGAGTCTGATTTATACTGATGTTTTGGGAGGTGGGAAGATGGAAAATTAAAGAGGAATGGGTGGGATATCCTGGAAGAGTTATAAATGGCTAGCCAGAAAACTGTTCCTTCTTTCCTCCTCATACCCTTATTCTTTCCTTAACCACCTCTCATTTGAACATTTTAATTTTCACATTTGCACATGAAGCATAAAAAAGTGCATCATTTTTGTTTGTATTACGTTTTTTATTCTCTCAGGTTTCTCAGAATTCATATTGTTTCTAAATCTCCCATAGCACCATTGTTGACCTATAGGCACTGAAGGCCAAACTGGATGTGTCAGTAATAATAAACCCAGATCCCTTCACAATTTTGTCCACTGACATGTGAAATGAGGAGCAGAGAATGTGGATAGTTTTACTTAACTACTGATATATAAAATGGTACTGAAGAAAGGGAACCCCAAGTCCTTCAGGATTTCTAGGCCTTGCTATTTCTTTAGTCCATCACAGTGTTTCTCTGTTCCTTTTCCAGCTCACTTTCACTATGTTTAACTAAAAAGAGAACGATGCAGCTAGAAAAACAGAGAGATAGACTGAAATCCAAAGCAATGGTGCTTCTCTATCATGCTCCCTTTACCACTTCTATATGAACTGTGTGAACATGTGAATGATGACCCTGGTCAGTCTGGCTTGGCCCCAAAACACCTCAGGTTTTCCCTCGGCCTGCTTGATGGGGAAGGAGAAGATCCGTGGGGTTGGAGCAGCTGTCGCAAATGATGGGCCATTTGCTGTAGAGCCATTTGCTAGAAAAATGCAGTTATGGTATGAACTCAGAAGGAAGGGAGGGGATGGATATTTGTGAAGCTTGCATAACAAAAAAAAAATGGAAGAGGGGGTGTGGACAGGTGGGGCCTCTTTCAATGTAGAAAACAAGAGCTGTCTGCCAGGCATATAGCAATAGCAATAGCAATAGCACTTAGACTTATATACCACTTTATAGTGCTTTACAGCACTCTCAAAGCAATTTAAAGAGCTGGCATATTGCCCTCAACAATTTGGGTCCTCATTTTACCCACCTCGGAAGGATGGAAGGCTGAGTCAACCTTGAGCCTGGATTCGATCTGCCAAATTGCAGTAGGAGTAGCTTGCAGTACTGCACTCTAACCATTGCACAACCGAGGCTCTATTATACAAAGACATATTGCTAAGATAAGGAATAGCCAATAGATCAGGGGTCCCCAATCTGTATAGACCTCTGCCACTACTAGGCCGTGGGCTATTCATATCTGGACCATGTGAGTGGATGGTTGGTGTGTGCAAGTGCCCAACCCCACTCACATGAGCATCACCAGTGCTCAGGGTGTAACTTGTGCAAACATCGCAGTCATTCGGGGTGCCACTCATGCTAGCTTCATGAGCGTTTGCGGTTCCACTTGCGCTAGCATTGTGGACTCGTGACCCCACTTGTGTGAGTATCATAGATGTTTCCAGCTCCATTCAAGTGAAGGTCAGGCACACTCTCACCCCACACACACGAGCAACGGGTGCTTGTGCACATGCTCACATTATGGTCCTGCCTCCCTCCCCTTTTGTTCCAGGCCGCCAATCTGAAAAGGTTGGGGAATTCTGCAATAGAAGCCTTGCTAAAAATCTTATAGGAGGCCTATTAATTAACTTTTAGGAATAGGGTTGAAGTAGAGCCAATAGAATACTTGTTAGATAACTTTTGAAGTGTTTATTAGTTAAGACTTAGAAATAGAGATGGCATGGAAGCAATATATGACTCTTTAGATAATTTTCAAAAAGCCTATTACATTGTTTCTTGAACAACTTGTTTTCTATAAAAGCTTGTTGAATTCTTTATTCTGGGTCCTGGCATTTTGCTGGCTGGGACCCCTTTTGCTGAAGTACTTCAGCAAAAGGAAATCAACCCTGCACCTCGTGTTTGGATATCTTCATTGGCTTTGGCGCCAGGCTAAGACCTGAATTTGGGGACAACACCCAGAGCAGCTGATCTAATATGACTGCTATTCTCACTAAAGGGGCCTGGTAAGTATCCAAGGATTTCCAGAGTATCTGGAACACAGATGCAAGCCCCAGAGATACAGAATACAGGTGTGAATATACCTTTGATTTCTTTTTAAAGAAAGGCATTACAGAGATTTTTGACATTCTTGCCTGTCCTATTCGTCATCTTTTCTCCACAGCCTGTTGGTCTTTCGACAGCTGCAACCTCAGCAGGAGGAAGCTTTCCACAATGGTACCAAAATAGCTAATCCCACGTTTGTTGAAACAGAGCTATGAGCCTCCTGGCCCGCCTGTATGCGTTCCATTACATTCATGTCACAGTTCTTCAGCAATTTGAACAGTGCGGTAACACCAAGGCCTCCTGTACCATTTGTCTAATGTCTCACCCTGATTTTTACTCCCCCTCCCTCACCTCCTCAGAGCCATCTCACATTCATGCCCCCCCCCCCCNCCCCCCCCCCCCCCCAGATATGACTCCACTGGTCCTAAGCATCTTCTAAAGGACCAGCTGCCAACACCCACCACCTGCTAGACATCCAGTCTCCGGCCTCTGTAGCCTTCCATATCCTCCCATGAAGAACTCTCTTTGCTACCCTCCCCTTCCTAGTCTAGTCTAGTCCTCTTGCTTCATATCGGCCACCTGTTTATTATGTTCTCAGCTATTTCCATCTCCAGCAACAGGTGGGTCCTATCCCCCTGGGGCTCATGTCTGCTAGGTTTGAAAGGCATCTGGTTACACCAGGAGAGAATTGAACTTGGAAGGTGGGTGGTTGAATGGATTGATGGCAGGAGGCAAGTGAAGGAAGCACAAGTCATGGGTTATTCCCAGCTGTGGAAGGACATACTATGTCTAGGATAAAACAAGGCAGGCTGGGGGCCAACCCTCTCAAGTTCTTGGCGTGGGCGAGGGGCAGCCGCTGGATGTCTGATCTCCTTGCCAGCCCAGAACGCAGCTTCCCTTCCCCTTTTGTTTACCCTTGTGAGTTCTACCACCCGGCATTCGGCATTATTTAGACTTGCTGAATCTGTGCCATTTTTTTAGAATTAAAAAAGAAGAAGGGAGAGCTACAGATTGGATTCTGCAAGGAAAATGGCCTGCTGCCACTTCTGCAACCTACTTCATGCAGTGCCAAGTTGCACAGATGAATGTTTCTGTTCCTATTTTTTTCAGCAGATCTACACGCTTGTGCAAATTGCCCTTATGGCTGGCTGTGATCCTTTTGCTTCCTCAAAGTGTTATTCTATGCCAGCATTCTTCCTTTGCACCCCTTGCGGGGCAGTTCGATGCCAGGACAATCTTCAAAATGGCAGGGGGCCACTGGGCTTTGTCTTCTGTCACAGACATCTCTTCAGATCCAGAATGCTATTTTCTTTGCCTAAAGCTGTAATGGAAATCAGTGGCAGGGTTCCAATATTTGTACAAAGCATATACTTCAGACTCTGGATGGCAGAACTAACTTGTGAAGGTTCTTGTTATGGAGACACATAGGAATGAGTGAGGAACTCAAAGCAGTGAGGAAAATGCTTGTATGACTTTGAAAGAGAATACAAGCAAAGCCAGGGCTGGGTTGGGCTAGAACTTTTTTTCTTGATATGTCGGTTTTTACTTGGGTGAAAGGGAATATAGGTTTTGTATATTTTGTTTATATGCAGGGACATTTAGAAATGACATAGTAACTTGTAACCTGATGTGATGCATTCCTTCTGCCATTTTCATATTTCTACCACTTCAATCAGCTGCCTCGAGTCATAATTCTCAACCTTGGTCCTTTTAAGATGTGTGAACTTCAACTCCCAGAACTCTCTGGTTTGCATTTTGAGAATTGAAGTCCACACATTTTAAAAGGGCCAGGGTTGAGAACCACAGGTCTAGAGAGATAAGACTTTTCCCTGGGATTAGTGCTTATGATCTGTGGAGAAAACACTGTAAAAATGGGATTTCTGGGACAATTCAATCTTGATATTGCAGATGCAAATGGATGGCACGCCACAGTGGGGCAAGATATTTAGTAAGGGGCCCGATCAGGGATGGGATCTGACTGGTATAACTATTGGTTCTGTTGCTCTGCATTGCATGTGCAATTTATGACCTACTGAGCTGCCTGGACAGCTGAGCAGCGCTGCATGCAAGTGCCCAGTGGTTGGAAAAGCCCTTTTTTCCTGCTTTTTCAACCACAGTTGTGTCGCGCAAAGCAGCTGCGGTTGAAAAAACAGGAAATAAAGGTCAGGTAAGAGCCCGGGCAGGCAGGTTCAAAATAGCAGCAAACATAGAACCGGTTCTATGTATGTTCTCTGTCTGTTGCTCTTCAGAACTACTGGTTCTATAGAGGTAGACAGAACTGGTAGAATCCCATCCCTGGTCCTTATGATCACTCCATCAACCCTAAAAGCCTTGGTTGAAATACTTGGAGCCCTTCTACAATTTTTAATTCTTAATGAATTAATATATGTAGTCCTTAAAAAAGTCCTCACACTTACGATCGTTGTAGCATTCCCATGGTTATATGATGTGATTTGGATACTTGACAACCTGCAAATTTATGGTGGATTCAGTATCCTGCATTCATGTAATCACCACTTCTAACCTTCCAAGCCAGTTTTGGACAAGCAAAGTCAACGGAGAAGCCCTCAGCAAAAGTCGCAAGTTGCAGACTAGTGATGTCTGGCTTGATGACCATAGCCAAAAAGTTAAAATCAGGTGATTTTAACATGTGATGATTTTAACATGCTACTTAATGATTGCACTGTTTAACAAATTTTCTGGTTCTTATGATGGTCATAAGTCCAATCAACAAACCAGGATAAATAAGCATAAACAGGAAAATTAAATATATGGGAATAATCCTATCACCTTCATGTAAATAAATCAATTCCATTTTAATCCAACTGAATTTAATTCTGTCTTGGCTTTGCCAAGTTCATTATGTTGTTTCTACCACCTCTGGGGAATTTATCCTCACCTGTAACTCTACTCAAAGACCAAATGTGACTCCCCACTCCAAATATTGCTCATCCTTGGTTTACAGGGACTCATTTTTGACCTTGGTAGAGGTCAGAGATTTAGCAGAGGCTCTGCCCATCTCACTGTCCCCCCATATTCTTTCTTTGTGTTCTGCCTGGACTTGACTGTCTTGGCATGGGTGATTAAATGTGTCTTTGAACTCTTTGATCCTCCTCCAATCCTTCCTCTTCCCAAATGTGAGATCTAAAAGGGTCTCCTGTGTTTCTGTTGCCTCCAGCCAAATCTCACAGGACACCCTCCACCATTTCCCTTTGAATCTTCAAAGCCCTTGCATGCTTTAACTGATTACACATTTAGCATCTCTAATCTTGGTTGGCCCCCACCCTGGAGGCAGTCTTGAGAGGAGCCCCTCTTCTTCTAAGCTTGTCTTGTCACGCTTGCTCTGATGTTTCTCCAGCTCCACATTTCAGGATTGGGAGGGGAAGGAAAGAAGGGGCAGCTGGAGGTCTCCTGTGAATTTCCCAGAAGACCTCAAAACCTCTTCTCCAGCTGCAGGTCTTCAAACATGTACTTTCCTCCAACTTTTTGACCAAAGCGAATTCCCCAATTATGGGTAAAAGAGAAGCAGGATTATCTTTTCCAATTTTCTGCCCCAAAATTATAACTTGTTTTGACAGAAGCTCTTTCTGTGAAGGAACAGAGGGAGTTTCCTTCACCAATAAGAAATCAAGGGCTGAAATCAGCCCTTCAAGATTCCTCTAGGACTGAGAGATTAGCTTTAAGATTGTTTGAAAATTTGGGATCTCTCCCTCATCTAGAAGTGAAGTTCTACAAGTCGTAATTATATAGGATGTCACAGCTATCCTGCATAATTTATGCCTGATTGAATATTTGAATCAAGTACCAGTGATAGTCCTAGTTTAACAATCACATCTGGGATAGACAATTCGGTCATTAATTGTAACTAAATGACTTACATGACCTTTGCTTTACAGACCTAAATATGAGGAATGGTCATTAAGTTTGTTCTGTATGCAAATAACTGGTTTCAAATAATACATTCTGATTGGTTACTTAGAACGAAAAGGGATTGGTTCAAATGGCGTATCAAAAGCGAAAACCATCATCCCTGCAGCCGGGGAAATCGCCGCGGCAAATCAATCACAGATGCTGTCATTGGCTCCAGAGCTCCGCGCTGCGCGGATGAAAAATGTAGTAGCAGAACCGGCTCGGGCGGTTGCAGTCCATGACTGTTCCTTTTGCTACTCGACTCTGTGACTAAGGATAATTAAGACTGCGTGTTGCGTGGTCTCGCGTGGACAGGATGTGACTCCTGCACGGCTAGAGCGTCTACCGTCGTGTCTGGCGAGGTTGCATATATCCGTTATGCTGCGCACGGCAATGGTGCTGTGAGGGCAGGGCCAGTCGGTGGATTTTCTGGACGTGAAGACTTACCACTAACCGACGGCGTGATGCGTCCGGGAAAGGCTGGGTGAATGGTGGTGTACCTGAACTCGAGACCCGAGCAGCTCATGGGCGGTGAAGAACGATTCCGTCACTGATTGAGCAGGCGACGACCTGGACACGACAGAAATGGGCTGGGAACAACGGCGATGCCGCCGACTGACCTTTTAACCCAACGCGAGGAAGACTGGGATCGTATGCATGGAACCGCTTCCAGAATGTACCTGGAGAGGGCAATGAGAATGGAGGACATCTCAGAACAGTACGCAAAAAGAAGGGCCGTTTTTCTAACGGCGCACTGCCGGACGACCATTTTCAAAATCGGCAAAAGCCCTGGCGAAGCCCAAGACTGTTAAACAGTTAGACGCTGGTCCGAACTCCAGAAAACTACTGAAACGCACTACGGCACGCAACTGGCAACAACCTCATGAAGACGGCATGACCATTCTAACCCTCTGTCGATAACTAGCGAATGTGGCCAGTGTGTGCAGACTTAGTCGGGTTATGAGCTATGTAGGACCAATCAAGAAGTGAGACGGTAGCTGAGAAGGTGTGAGTAGCCGCTCTCGCGAGGATATGCTGCGCCGGTGAGCTAGAGGAGATGTTAGTGTATCATGGTTATTGCCGTCGCGAGTTGCGAGTATCTCTTATCTTGCGCAGTGATCTGCTTGGTCCTTTCCACTCGGTCAGTGGTACCAGTCAGGTGTGGCAGAGATGCGGAAGCATTCTTTAAAGCCTGTCAGTCGTACTCGAGCTGAAGGCATGCGAGAGACCGGGAGTGATATTGGGACTCATGACAGAAGTGACTCAAGCAGCGCTAATAGTAAGAGCCGCAGGGGGCTAGCTTGAACAAGCCTAAAATAACCTTAGGTTAGAGCATCCGACAGGAAGATGTCGCTTCGCAGGCTGGAGCCGAGCTTGAGAAACGTGTTGGCGATTGCGCGGCCACTCTACGCGCGTGGATGTGGAGCTATAAATATGTCGACTGCTGAAAGAAGATACCGGGCGCGAAGCGCGATGTCGCCAGGGCTGGGACCCGGATAGCATGTCGCGTGTGAGCACCTCGGAGTGGTGGCCGCAGCGTCTTTGAACGTGGGCGCGGTGTATGGTATCGGTAGCGGCCGTGTTGACCCATGAGAACAGATGAACACCAAGCACAGGATACAAAAGGCCCGGCCGCAAGAAGAAAACCAATCTCGTGGGGCGCATTACCCGCACGAAGGAGATTCACTACCAGCTGAAGCAACTAAGTGGCGCGAGATGGGCGGGTCTCGAGTCAGACCGGACAGAAAGGCGGGGGGAGATACCGAACAGAGACGGAGAGAAAGGGAAGGACGGACCAGGTCCACCGCACGTTCGTGGCCTGGCAAGAAATGAGGGGCCGCGGAACAAGCAAATTTTGGCGGAATGCGGCGCTGGCTGCGGAGGAGATCACCCGAAGCGGAATGCAGGGAGGTTTCTCCGAGAGCAAGAGAGATTAGCACCGGGGGCGATGCGTGCAGAAGTTGCGGAAGAAACGAGGGCATTATCGAGAAAGTCTGCAGGAACAGAAAAAACTACAGCCCAACGAGAGGCACCAATTCCCTCCACACGAGCCGAGCCCAGGCGAGCGAGAGAAAGTGGCGCGCGAACAAGCAAACGGCAAACAGAGAGAATACACATCAAACTGTTACAATAGGGAGCGCTAAGACGGAAAGCGGAAAGAAAGTTAACGTAACAGTAAGATTGAAGGGAAGCCCTGCGAAATGGAAGTGGACTCAGGATCTTTCTTATCCATGGTCTCGTGGAACACCATAAAACAACTAGTTCCTGATATCGCGACCGACAGAACTAAAAAGCCAGCGGCTAAACTCAAGGACTACCAGGGAACCGAATCCCAGTAGTTGGCATGGGCCAATTCAAGTCTTGTACAAACAGCATGTCGAGGTACTTCCGTTGACCATAGTCGACCGCATAGGCCTGCAGCACTCTTGGGCATCGAATGGTTCGCACCTTTGGGCATCGGGATGATGACCGGGATAGACACGATGTGCAGCACACCCGACTGGGAGGAAGACCTAATCCGGGAATTCCAAGACGTGTTCGACGGCTCACTTGGCAAGTACCGGGGAAACCCTATTTCTTTCAGTCCTAGACCCACAGGTAGCCCCTAAAAGACTAAAAGCCAGGCGAGTTCCGTTTGCTTTAAAAGCAAAGATTGAGGAACAGCTAATAACTAGTAGCTCAGGGGGTGCTAGAGCCTGTGGACCATGCCAAATGGGAACGCCGATAGTCCACACTATTAAGCCTGATGGGTCAATCCGAATCTGTGGTGACTACAAGGCGACCCTGAACCACGCACTACAACAGAGCGCATACCCGGTGCCAGTGTCCAGCATTTGCTACATTCCCTGGGGGGAGGAAAATTGTTGCCTAGACTCGCGACTGCACAAGCATACCAACAACTTCCAGTAGACCCCGAAACAGCGGAGGCACAGACTATAATTACACACAAAGGGCATTCAGATGTAAGAGACTCCAATTTGGAGTCAGTGTGGCACCAGAGCGTTTTTCAAAGCCTCATGGACGCCTCCTAAACGGCATACAGGGAGTCGTAACCATATCTTCGACGACAGTCCTAATCTCAGCAAAAAACGAAACCAACTTAAACAGACACTCAAAAATGTACTGACTAAATTCAGGGAGCTGGACTAAAAGTAAAAAAAGAAAGTGCTGCCTGGCTAAAAAGAGCGTCGAATTTCTGGGCTATTTAATAGACGGAGAGGTATACCCCCCCGAAAAGAAACTAAAGCCATAAAATACGACCAGACCAAAGAACAAAAGCGAGTTACAAGCATTCTTGGGTCTAATAAATTTTTATAACGTTTTCCTACCAAATAAGGCTACAATAGCAGAACCCTACACCAGTTACTGGACAAAAAGCAATTTGGACTTGGGGCAAAGAGAAAAAAAAGCCTTTCACAAAATAAAAAGATTGCTAACTTCAAACACGTGTCTTCATCCAATTTAGGCGACATGCAGCTACCATTGAGAGGTGACCTGTAACGCTTCACCGTTTGGAGTCGGAGCCATCCTGAGCCACCAACTTCCGGACGGAAGAAGAGCGCCCGTTCGCGTACTACTCAAAAACTCTGTCAAAAGCCGAGTGGAACTACAGCCAACTGGACGAGAGAGCCTTAGCAATTGTCGCTGGGGTAAAGCGTTTTCATGAATACCTTTACGGGCGGGTTTCAAATTGTCACAGACCACAACTGCTACTTGGAATCCTTGGCGGGAAACAAGCCCACACCAAACATCCTGTCCCAAGAATGACTAGGTGGTCGGAGTTCCTAGCAGCCTACTCATCACACCCTAATACACCGGCCGGCGGAGAAACAAATTTCCCATGGCGGTAGCGGCCTTTGAGGCAAGCACCATTGCCAGCAACGGAAGCAGAACCCGGCACCAACGATGAGCTGCCCTACAGATAGAGAGCCTGCTCCGATCTACCATCATCCGCGAATGATGTCGCCAGAGCCATCGGCAAAGACCCACTGACTGCCCGCTATAACTTAACTGGTAGGTAGAGGCTGGCCGAAAATCAAAAAAGACTGAGACTTTAACCTTTCCGCCACCAGACAAACCGAACTCTCTATAAGAGAAGGGGATGTCTACTGTGGGTTGGAGCGGGTAGTTATTCCAAAACAAATTGCAAAACAAAGGTACTTTGTGAGGCATGCTTGTCGAACTCATGGAGGCTACACCCCGGAATTGTTAAGGGAAATGAAAGCCTCTGCGATGGAGTCTATGTCTGTGGTGGCGCGGGCGATTGATAAGGACATTGAATGATGTGGGGTCGGGTCAGCTCGTCGGCAAATCAAATGTTCGCGCAGGAGAGCACAGAGCCATCTCCTCCAAAAGCACCCAATAAGGGATACTGGAAGTTCCCAGGGGCCCCTGGTTGGGCGCTGTAGTCGCATATCGATTTCTGCAGGCCTACGCAGAAGGGAACACACGTTTCCGATATGTGCGTGGACGATTACTCAATTCTGGCTAAGAGGTTATAAAAATTATGCTGATCCAACGAACAACAGAAATGGGTAATAATGGGGAACGAGACAACAGAACGTTTGGCCAACCCACGGGGCCTGCAGAACGTACTCAGTTAGTCGCGAGTATGACGGACCTCTAACTAACCAGTAGACCTACTTTCGGTTGCAGAGCAACGGAATACCTAGCCCTGCCCTGTGGTATAGATGCGTCTCAGCAGCGCCCGGCCACAGAGGTCACAGTGGCCTGGCAACGATCCGCGGCGAACAGTAAGGAATGGTCAGGTTTACCAAGGAGCCTGGTTTGGAAAGGATGGCACGACTGGGGAGACGTCCAGAAGACAACATAAACAGGCGTACTCTCACCCGCGTCAACATATAACACCTAAGTACGCACAAGCAACACAAACCCATCAGAACTACTGATGGGTGAGGAGACAACTCAGGATCGCAGCTCGACGATCGGCTGCACCGCAAAGCTGTGCACAACGAGGGCGCCGAGGGCGAGAAGAAGCCGGCCGGGCCTGACGTCGATCGCTCTAGCAATGCGATCAGCGAGGCTTCCAAATTGGCGATTGTATGTTAGGTATTAGATATGTGATTGCGAGCGAAGCGAATAATTTAGCGTCAGGGGGGGATATGGACAACACAGCCGAGACCACAACACACGCATAACGTGGACGTGCGTGCTCGCAATGTCGGGTATCACCAGCGAGGAAAAAGAGCGGGACGAGACCCATCTATGGTACCCGCTCTGGTCTCCGGGTGGCATGGGGTTCGGATCAGCGTGGGACAAGTCACAGATTAGGACAGGCCCGCGTCAATATGACCGAAGTTAACGTAGATAGACACCATGGCAGGAGGTTCTCGGGCTCGAGTGGAAGCAGGCACATTGACGCAGCCTCCGGTCGCCGGATAATTTAGACAAGGAACGAAAAAACACAAACCAAACAATCACAAAAACGGACGAATGTTGCAAACCAAAGAGGGGGGTGGTAAAACATTCTTAAAATTAAATAAATTAAGAACCATATTAAACTATATGCCTGAAAATTAATATCACTATATTTTTCTATATTTAAAGCATTGCAAATGTGGTATTATCTCACTTGTTTATTATTTTATATTTCGTATTGTGTTATTTGTTTTTTTTTTTTTTTTTTTTTTTTTTTTTTTGTTTTTTATTTTATTCTCTATCTCTCTCTTGTATTGTGTAGTTCCTATGTTTCTCTGTTTTGTGTTTCAATTTCTTCTTGTTCCTCTTGATGTTTTCGATCATGGTATGTGTTGTGTTAGTTCTTTGTCTTAATTCTTCTCTGCGTTGTTTTCTCTCTCCAAGCGATACTCATTGTTGGTCGATTGAGGTTTGTGTCGTTGCTATGAGATATGGCCTCACTCTTCCCCATTTACTGTTTCTTTTTTTATATTGGATGATAGTGTCCGATATGTCGAATGTGACGTTAAGACGTATACTAACATCTATGTTGTCTTATTGTTATCTTATCGATTTTTATTTTTTTTAATCTATACTGTTACATGCGTGTTATGTTCGATTGCTCTTTTTTTTTGTTTTTAGTTATTTGCTTTGTGTTTGGTGTTTTTCTGGTTGCGTTTTTGTTTTTTAATTAATATATTTGATTCTACTTCACATATTAATTATGTATTATTTTTTTTTTTTTTGTTTTTTCTGTTTTTTTTTTGTCATTGTTTTGTGCTCATTGTTTTGTCTTTCTGTATTTTCTAAATGAATTTTTTTTTTTTTTTTTTTTGATTTTGTTCTCTTTTTCTCTTTGTTTCTCTAGTCTTTCTTTTTGACTTTTTTGTTATTCTTTTTTTCACTGTATTTTTTTTTTTGTTTTATTTTTGGTTTTGTGTTTGACGGTATTTTGTTTGGTATTTTCTTCTTTTTTTAAATATGTCGATTAGTTTGTTTATGGTTGTTGTTTTTTTTTTGTATGTGTGTTTGTGTTGTTTTTTTTTTTTTCTTTGTTAAGTTTTTTGTCTTATATATATTAGCTGGTTTTCGAAGTTCATATATTTTGTTTACTATTTCTTTGTTTCTGGATTGGTTTTTTGTTTTTTTTTTTTTGTTTTGGGTTGTGTTTTTTGTTTTTTTGTACTGTTTTGCTTTGAGACACGAAAAGGAGTGGTTCAAAAGGAACGAATCCCTGCAGCCGCGGGAAGGGGCGCAAAATCAAACAATTGTCATTGGCTACAAGGCCGGCGGAAAAATGTATAAAAGACGGGCGGCGGCTTGAGGCCAATGTTCGCTTTTCTATCAGTTCTACACTCTGACTAAGAAATAAAGACTTTGCTGTTGGAACCCGGTCTACCTCGTGTTTTTCCGGACAAAACAAAGTTACTTTTTTATCAACATTGTTAACTGTGAACGGTCACTAAATGAGACAGTGACTAAACAAGGATTAGTACCCCACTGTGCCAATCTTATCAATGCCACAGTGCTCTCTCTCTCTCTCTCTTTTGCTCTCTCTCCCTCCCTCTCTCTCTCTCTGAAAATACATTCAGTGGGATTTCCTGATTATAACTACAGAGTTCACTGTCTTATTGACCTGACCCAATTGGGAGCATTGGCTGCATTCACACAACTTAACCTACATGGATTTTCCCGGTTTACACAATACACTGAATCATGCATTAATCAAAGAAGTTGAATTCACCCCATACACCAATTCACAAATACTGACTGAGATTAAAACTAAAACATTTAGTAACTTGTATGTGAATGTGCTATATTTTAACTGACTGACTGAAACTTGTAGCATAGATAGGCACTGATCTCTGAACAATATTCACTAGACCAGAAGCCTTAGGTTTTTAAAATTGAAAGCTCTTTATTTTTTTGATTATATAATTTGTATCCGTACATTTATTTGTGGGTGTATATATGCCTCTCACCAGGAACTGGTAGCCTTCTTGATGTTGCTGAACTATAACTCCCAGCAGTCCCAGCAGATATGGCCAATGGCTGGGAATTAGAGTTTCAGTAATACCAGAAGAGCCACAAGTTCTTCACTGATGAGGAACTGTGGATTGTTTTCCGGGCAGGCTACCATAAGTTCCTTGGATGACCTGGAGCTGGTTATTATATCTCAGTTTAACCAAGCTCTCTGGGTTGTTGTGAGGACAAATTTGTTTGTGTATAACAGCTTCCCGGGGGATAGCTGTGTTACTCTTCTGCAGCAAAATCAAAACAGACTCTTATGCCGCTTTAAAGGCTGATTATCTTTACTTTTTGTGCATTGCGATCCAATTTATCACTTGCATATGATACAGAGAGAATTGTTGTGATGATCAAGAGAGAAAAAGGAAAGGGGAATTGTTGATCAGAGATCTGTCTTGGGTCGGAAGTGATAAAACACTTAGATTTTGTCATAAAGCAGCAATCAAATATGGCTCTGTTGTGAAGATAAGGCATTGATTGACTGACTTTGCTAAGAGTTGGGTCTGATAAGTTGAAGTACGTCCATGCAATCTTCAAGAGTTGATGATTTATCTCAAAATAATCAGTATTTTGTATGACTTTGTGCTTTAGTGAATGTGGAGGAAATACACGATAATAACCACCAGTATTCATTTAGGAAATGAAATATGAAGGAATAAACATGGAGAAGAAACCTGTCTCTTACCATCTCTTTTTCTCTCTAATTATTCCCCAGAATTATCTGAATGTTTTATGGTGAATGGAGCTGATTATCGGGGACTGCAGAACAGAACTGCTCCTGGATCCACTGGGAAGCCTTGTCTCTACTGGAACCAGACACGAGAACATGCCTATAACACGGCCAAATATCCCAATGGCGAGTGGGGGCTGGGCAGTCACAATTACTGCCGAAATCCAGATGGTGATGTACAACCCTGGTGCTACATCTCGGAGAACGAAGAAGGGATCTACTGGAAGTACTGTGATATCCCAACCTGCCACAGTAAGTGCTGGATTTTTTGCATTGAGGTGGAGGGATCAGCCAGAATTGGATGAAAAAGTTTGGTCCATGCTATAGGAAAGTTAATAACTGGTGGACCTTCTCTGAAAGTTGAACATCCTTTTCTTAATTGTTTGCTGGTTCCGCTTGGAGTCTGTAACCCAGCTTTTCCTAAATTGGTGTCATCCTACTGTTCCTCTTCAAGCTGACAAGCAGTCATTCTGATAGATCACCAGCTCAGAAAAAAGATTGTTTGCTTTGAAATTTATTTCAAAGGAGAAGAACATTTAAATCAAATTCTCAGAAATGGCATGATTTTGTCTTTATTATGGGACAAAAAATATGGATGAAAGAAATATGGATGAAAATGCACTCTTGGTCTTTGCTTCACTCAAAGGCAGTCATCCAAATGGTAGACAGGTCTCTTCTATTGGCCCTTTTCAGATTTTGAAGTTTGATCAGCCAGGGCACCTTTGAAATGAAAGGAACAAAATATAGCGGTAGCACCCTTGTAAGCTTCAACAGGAATGTACTGTAAACCCAATACATCAAGAAGTGAAATTTGAATAAATTTTGAAGCATTCTGAAAAAAATACAAGAAAACATAAACAATACAGGGACAAAACATTTCAAAGAAAGCATAAGGCAAAGGTTGGCATTAAATCTGTTGAATCTGACAAGCACCTATTTTGAGACAGCTGCCTGTGCCTTTCACTTAAAACAATAAGGCAGTGTTTCTCAACCTTGGCAATGTCAAGATGGGTAGAATACAGCTCCCAGAATTCCCCACAACTGGCTGCTGTGAATCATGTGGCCAGTTTGCATCACAGATAGCCATCACTTATTGACTGCCTTCTTTAGTGATTATTTGAATTTATAACAGTTGAAAAAGAAAAACAGCTTTGCAACCAATCTTTGCATTTACAGCCACACAGTTTCCCATGGTTAAGTGATTGCCATTTGTGAGCTTCCAATCAGCTTCAAACAAGCAAAATTAATGGAGAATGTGAAAGGGGAATCCCAGTCATGTGATGTTTCACTTAATGACCATGATGATTTGTGTAATGACGGAAGCAGAAGATAACATCATAGGTCTCATGCAATCACATGACTTTTTTTGCTTAATGACTGTGGTACTTAACTCTAGAGTTGCAAGTCCCAACTGTGCTTGGTAAATGAAGGCTATTTGTAAAATCCTAAAGTTGTGTAGTGTTGT
This sequence comes from Laticauda laticaudata, assembly GCA_004320025.1. Taxonomy (NCBI): domain Eukaryota; kingdom Metazoa; phylum Chordata; class Lepidosauria; order Squamata; family Elapidae; genus Laticauda; species Laticauda laticaudata. The sequence goes on along the minus strand of BHFT01031412.1, from coordinate 35,865 downwards.
GATACCTTCCCGCATAAACATTCAAAATTTCTACCCACATTCTTCATTGTTTCTTTCAGTGCCCGGCTATGTTGGCTGCTTTCTGGACTCGGGCACTCCCCCAACACTAAGTGGGAGCAGTGGCACATCCACCAAACTCACAGTACAAGTTTGCCTCAGTTTCTGCCGCAAACGAGGCTATAAGGTATAACCGTCTCTTTGTTATGTGAAACTCAGGAGACCTTTCTCAGTCCATTGAAGAGGTTGCTTCAGAAAGCCTTCCCAACCTGGTGCTGTCTATGTGTATTAATACTACATCTCCCAGAATTCCCAGATAACAAGCTAGTTACAAATTCTGGGCTTGACTAAGAATTCATGAATTGAGTTCTTGAACAGTCCGGATACAATTAGATGACATTGGTTGAGAAAAAGAGAGCTCATAGATTAATATACAATAATAAATAAAAGTCAGGGAACGGTTCCACTCAGTTCCCACATTCTCCTCTCCAGCCTAGGAAAAAAAGCACCAGTGAGAAGGATTTAATTCTTTCTAACCTGCCACACTGGAGTTGTGTGATGCAGCTCTGGGCTTGTTTTTAATATAAACATAGAATCCTGACATTGTTTCAAATACTGTATGCTTTTAGATTCATCTTTTCTAATCTGACTTGGTTCGCAAAGCTTGAGAAGTCTAATTTAATGACCTTTAACATTGGTATATATAAGGATGTAGCCTGGTTCAAAGAGATACAAAGCAGTGCTCTGACACAGCTAATAAAATTTGCCTGTGTAGGATTGGAGATTATTAAGAGATTTTAATTAAAAAAACTGATGAACTTATGTATTGATTTATAATTGTTGGTGAATTGATTTTTTTTAACACAACAGAGTTTAGTGACTACAGAATAACAGAGTTGGAAGCGAAGTTGGAAGTCTTCGTGTCAAGCTCCCTGCTCCCTTATACTATTTCAGACAAATCTCTTCTTAAAATTTCCAGTGTTGGAACATTCACAATTTCTGGAGGCAAGTTCTTTCACTTGTTTGATTAATTGTTCTGTCAGGAAATTTCTCCTTGGTTCTAGGTTGCTTCTCTCCTCGATTAGTTTCCACTCCATTGCTTTTTGTCCTGCCCTCAGGTGCTTTGGAGAATGGCTTGACTCCCTCTTCGTAGTCACAGCCCCTGAGATATTGGAACACTGCTATTATGCCTCCCTAGTCCTTTTTTTCATTAAACTAGACATACCCAGCTCCAGCAATCATTTTTTAAAATATGTTTTAGCCTTCAGTTCCCTAATCATCTTTGTTGCTCTTCTCTGCACTCTTTCTAGAGTCTCAACACCTTTTTTACATTGTGGCGACCAAAACTGGATGCAGTACTCCACATGTGGCCTTACCAAGGCATTATAAGGTGATATTAACACTTCACGTGATTTTGATTCTATCTCTCTGTTAATGCAGCTTAGAATTGTGTTGGCTTTTTTGTCAGCTGTAGCACATTCATATTTATGTGATTGTCCAAGTAATTCACTATTTCTCTGCCCGGGAACCAACAAGTTCTATTTCCCTGAATAAAAAATAAAAATATAGAAAGCTCCATTTGTAATTTCAACCTGTTTTTCATTTGTACTCTTATCGCCCCATTAAACTACTATTCCCATTAAGAACAGTATGATCATTCTTTTTTTCTATTAATGGGTAGCCAAGATTACCTCTCATATTTCAACAAATACCATCAAAGCAGCTATAGAGGTGCTGCTGGCCACTGATCCATGGTTTTCAATAAAGAGCTATCTATTTAATATTGATATATAGATAGTTTATTTGCCAGCTTTTCTGAACTGTTTTAACTACTGGGCCTTGAGCAGCTGCTGCTTGATTTGATGGGCAACTGTGCATATCTCCATACCATAAAAAGCTTTCCCAGTTGATTTGTTTGCTGATCACAGCACTATCAGCACCTTGTAGACAACTAGCTCTCCACCCTTCATTTGAAATTCAAATTCATCTAAAAAGCAAATCAAATGATGACCAACATCTAACACCCCAGAAGACAAATTCAGGATCCAAAAAGATCTTGACAGACTTGAACAATGGGCCCCATCCAACAACATGAAATCTGATGTGGAAAAAAGTAAGGTTTTACACTTAAGGCAGGCAAAACCAAATATAGAGGTACAGATTAGGTGAAACCTGGCTCAAATACAGTAATTGTGAGAAGGACCTTGGAGTCCTAGTGGACGATCACTTAAACATGAGCCAGCAGTGTGTGGCAGTCAACCAAAAATGCTAATATAACCCTTGGTTATATAAACAAAGGCATAAAATCAAAATCATGTGAAGTGTTAGTACCGTTTTATAAAATCTTAGAAAGGCCACACCTGGAATGCTGCATCCAGTGTTGGTCACCACATTAAATAAAAGATATTGAGACTTTGGAAAAAGTGCAAAGGACAAATGGGATAATTAAAGGCCTGAAGACTAAAACATACAAAGAATGGTTGCAGGATTTGGGTTTGGCTAGTCTAGATAAAAGAAGGGCTAGGGGGGACATGATAGCAATATTCCAGTATTTGAGAGCCTGCCACAAAGAGGAGGGGATCAACTTATTTTCCAAAGCACCAGAAGGCAAGACAAGAAGCAATGGATGGAAATTAATCAAGGGAAGAAGCAATTTAGAATTAAGGAGAAACTTCCTAAAAGAGAATAATTAACCAGTGAAACAGTTTGCTGTCAGAAGTTGTGGATGCTTCATCACTGGATGTTTTTAAGAAGAGACTGGACAGTCCCTTGTCTGAAATGGTACAGATCTCCTGCTTGTGAAGGGGGTTGGACTAAAAGACTTCCAAGGTCCTTTCCATATCTATTCCGATCAGAATAAGGCAGAGTTAGCTTATATGGAAGGCCTGAATTCTAATTTTCTTCACTTGCTCTTGGCATGTGTCCTCACTGATCTATTTTTTCCCCTTTTTTGGATTGGTCTTTCTAGTCTTCTCAGACAACTGATGAGAGTAGGGTAGACACATATTATTCCCCTTCTCTATTTTCATCCCATCAGCCCAATTCTTGGCACCCCGTGAAACAGAGCTCAGCCATCAAACAGCATTTGTTTTGTCGTTCCAGGCTATCAGTTTTTATTAGCGCAACAAATGCACAGTTGTTATCCATTTGTCACACTTGGTTGAGACGGCTGCCCTCATGGTTATGCTTCTGTTCTGGAGATACTGAATTTGAAGATTAGTCTATTAGTCTATTTTTTTAATACCTGGGAAAGCATTATTCAATCTGGTGGCTTGATTATGGCCCCTGTTTAAGCTTTCTCATTTGAAAATAGCAAGAATTTGGGGTTATCGCAAATAATTTTGGCTCTTTTCCTATAATCTTCCATAGTCTCCACCCCCTTTTATTTTATGGAAACATAAATCTGCTGGTATTACTCTGCATAATTGCTCCATAGAAAGTAAACCATTTCTTCTGGCCCTAAAACGGACAACTGGCTCTACAGTTTATCATGCAAATACAGTCCTTAAGGTCTGTAAACCATGATTTATGGCCTAGCATGTTGAGAGAACCCAATTTGTCTTATTCAGTAAACTATGATTAAATCAGACACAATATGTCACAGGAAGTCTTGAATTTCCTTCAAGACCACTGCTTGTCCTATCTTTGCTTCCTTGTAAAATTTCACATTTCACCATTTTAGCCATGCAGTTAAAAAGATGGTGCCATCTTAAATCGTCTCTTATTTTCCTCTCCCGTTTTGGAAAAGTTTGCTGGAGTGGAAGCTGGTTATGCCTGTTTCTGTGGGCATGAAGGGGATATCCGCCACAGCCAGCAAGTGAGTGCTGTGGAATGTGATCAAGTCTGTTTTGGCAAGTCCAGTGAACTTTGTGGAGGAGATGGCCGGATTGGCATATACAATGGTAAGTGTGAGAATGTGCACGCTCATCTTGGATAAAAGAATGTTAAACGTTGAAGTTCATCAATCAATGAACCAATGAAGTTGATCCAGTGAAGTTGATTGGTTTAGAAACAACTTCAATACACTTTTAGAAAGACAAAATTCAAGTTATCTTCTTATTCAAGGATTTGGAATCCAAGGCATCCTAAATCAGGAGTCCCCAACCCCCAAGCCATGTCCCTCTACCAGTCCTTGAGTGGTTCAGAATGGGGCTTCGGAAGTGGGAAGCTCATTGTGTGCATCCTCACTTGAATGAGCAAATGGAGCTATGTGTGCGTACTTGCCCACTGTTCATGCAGAACCATCCCCTCTCCCCTGCCAGTCTTCAAACCCGGAAAGATTGGGGGAACTCTGCCCTAAGTCTCATATTGAACTGCCTCAGACTGTAGGAGTTTTTCAGAAATTTCCTATTGTTTATACCTGTGTTTCTCAGCAGGTTGAAAATGTACAGATTTTGACTTCCAGAATTCCCTAGAATTCCCCAGCCAGCATTTAGGAGTTGAAGTCCATACATTTTCAAGCTGCCATGGTTGAGAAATCCTGTTCTATACACATACTGAGGCCATGTTCACATATACAGTAAGTTAGGGACTGAGATTGTCATTGGCCCTCCCTGTGTCCCCATGGACACTGTGAATTCTCTGTGCGGCTTTGAAAAGTGATCTAATTAATTGCTGGCTCATTTCCTTCTCCAGAGAAAATATTTCTCCTTTTTTTACTTCCGAGATGCTAGAATTTCCCTCTTCTTGCCTTGCCGCCATTCGTTTATCTTCTATACTTGCACCATGTAATGGCTGGTCAGGATTGGTTTTTTGTTGTTGTTGTTAATTCTTCTCACGAAAATGTGTAAAAGAAACAATAGCAATAGCACTTAGACTTATATACTGCTTCATAATGCTTTACAGCCCTCTTTAAACAGTTTACAGAGTCAGCATATTGCCCCCAACAATTTGGATCCTCATTTTACCAAACTTTGGAAGGATGAAAGGCTGAATCCACCTTGAGCCTGGTGAGATTCAAACTACCAAATTGCAGGTAGCTGACAGTCAGCAGAAGTAGCCTGCAGTACTGCACTCTAATCTCTGTGCCACAAGGTTCAAACAAGAAAGGTAGAAGAGTGCCAGCTTGCTGCTCTTTTTCAATCTCTTTCATTGGATTGGATCACTTTTCAAAGCCTCAAAGAGAGTTCAAAATATCATGGAGACGTAGGGAGGGCAATGACAATCGGTTGGAAGAAGTGCCAGACAGCTTACAAGATAGAAGGTAAAATCCTTGCTGAATCCATCATGCTGGCATAAGGTAAGTTTTAAGATGAACACTGGCATGGAAATGCTGCTTACATTTGGAGGGGTAAATTGGTGGCTATGGAGAAAAGGATAAAGTTCCATGAAATTGAGTGGGATGAAATCCTAAGAAGAGGCATTCATAGATTCAAAGGCATCTGAGGCAAGAGGGATAGGCAGGGTGAAAAAAATGACAAAAACAGTGTCATGCTATCATGATGAACTCTGGTGTGTGTACCATGTGACTTTGCACACATATGCAAAAGGAGACAAGCTTGCATTGTTGAAGGTGCAACTTTGTGTTCCTCATTTAAGATGACAGCCTCCAATCCTGCAGACTCTTCAGCGTAAATTGTGTTTTCTTTTGTGGAAATGTATGCTGCAGTACAACATTTTTTTTTACCTAGGATTAGAAACTTCCACTGTTAATGGTGCAGGGATGTGCTTGAGTTTATATTTTGCTATATCAGAGAGTGTATTTGCAAGTTTTATTTGCAAGTGCCATAACCCTTATTATAAATAGGAAGGACACTTTAGGAACAAGCTGTTGCACATTTTTTTGGTATAGGAGAGAAATATGGTATTTTCTTTGGCCGTTGGCTGTAATTTGCTCCCATCTTGCTAGTTTTATGTTCTCAACATCTGGAATGCAGTTATTTATTTATTTTAACTAGTGTTAGTTTTCAGGAACTTTGTTTTGTCTTCCTGTTTATTTAAGATGCAGCTGGACTCTTTCGTAATTTTGACTGTGACAACAGCTTAGTATTATTTCCATTTTAATTTGTTTTTAATAACCATAGCAAGTTAGGATCTATCACTATGTAAGAGCTCTTTAATGTGTGAGGTGGAGCACTGACATTTTTCCATAATACAATTGCAACTTAGAAGGCACATAATAAACACAACAAGGCAGTGTTTGCATTGTTTAAAATATGTGCATGAGATGCACACTGAGTAATTGTGGAAGAAGTGGGAGGTGCTAAAAAGTTTGTGTGTTTTTTATGACTAATTGTTTTGTAATTGCGAGCTCCAGCTTGGCCTTTTCTATCTGTTTTTCTCTTTTGAATTGTTCTTTGCTCCTTTAAATTTAATAGTTTTATTTTAAAAAGGGAAAGAAAAAAAAATTCTTCCAGCTGACCAGTATCTTCTAGAGGCAATGTGATGAGGACTGCTCCTATCTATCATTTCCAGAGTCCTTCCAGCTTGTTCTGCTACGGTATCAGTCTTATATCCTCACCCAAGTCTAGTCAATTTCATATGCCTTTGTCAATTTGACTATACTAACTAGGCAAAGACATATGAAATTGACTCCGCTTTATCCCTAAAAGTAAAATCAATAGTACTGCTTTGAAATATATGTCACATACAAACTTGAAAAAAAAACAACAACTAGCCAGAATGGTGGGGAGAACAGTTTTGTTTAAAGAATTAACCAGACAGTTGGTTCCTTCTTTGCATGGTTCATCAAATTAAGCAGCTGAATCCACCTTGCTATTCCCTTCCTTCCCCTTTTAAAGTTGATAGGGAAACTTTTCCTCATAAAGGAGAAAGAAAAACGGAGTGTTTCTGCAAGGCGGGGGGAGAAATAAATCCACCCCTTGCTTTTCTAATTTTGCCACTTCCCTGTTTCCTGTTTGCCAGCACCTCCCTGGGGATTATTTTCTGGTGGTGGGCAGAGTTGGGTCCATGTCCAGTTGCCTGGGGTGACTTGTTCTGCACCCACCTGGCCATGCCCACTTGGCCACACCCACATAGTTTCATTCACCTGGCCACACCCACCCAGTTACCCTGAGTCACTGCACTGAGCTAGCTGCACCTAATTCTCTGCATTCACCTGGCCACACCCACTCAGCCACTCACACAAAATGGCACTCAGGTGGCCGCACCCACCCAGTCATGCCCACCTGGCTGTTGTGAGTCGTCCCATTCCATGTACAGATAGTCTTTGATTTAAAACTATAATTAGGACCAGAATTTTGGTTGCTAAGCGAGGCAGGTGTTAAGTGACTCACACTTTATTTTATGACCATTTTTGCCACGGTTAAGCAAATCATAGCAGTTTTTAAATTCATCCAGCTTTGACTTGGTATTTCAGCTGGGAAAGTCACAAATGGCAATTACATGACCTCAGGATAATTAAACCATTGTAAATATATGCCAGCTGCCAACTCCTGAATTTTGGTCACATGACCATAGACATGCTGGATGTTGTATGTGTGAGGACTGGTCATAAGTCAGTTTTTCAGTACCATCAAGGACGATTTGTCCGTCTCAAAAGCTGGTATATATTGGGATAAATATTGGGGGAGAGGGAGAATTTCAGGGATGTCAAAGTTAATGACATTGAGGGCCGCATCAGGGCTGTGGTTGACCTGGGGGCTGGGTGGGTGTGGCTGACTGGGTGGGTGTGGCCAACTGGGTGGGTGTGGCCAGCTTGATGCCACTCATTGGGCATGACCAAGTGGGTGGGCATGGCCAATTTGACACCACACCCCAAACTGCTGGCATGTTTCCTCTTTGCACTGGATAGACCAGGCCAAAGCGATCACTTGAGACTTTCAAGAAGAGATTGGACTCACACCTGTCAGAAATAGTGTAGGGTCTCCTGCTTGGGCAGGAGGTTGGACTAGATGACCTACAAGGTCCCTTCCAACTCTGATTATCTATTACATCTGATGTGGGCTGGCCCCTTACATTTTCCGAGATGGCCCCATGGGCCGGATATGACCACATCATGGGCCAGATATCGCCCACAGGCCTTGTGTTTTACACTCCTGACATATTTGATCAATCCCTTTGGCTGGTTATTGGAGACTCATCAGTTGCTTACTATGTGAATAGGAAATGTAGCTTAAGGTGATCCAGATATTTCACATTTTGTTCTAAACAATTCCAGATTTAATTAGGATTAGATTAAATTAAATTACCTTCTCCTGGACAGTTGCAACTAGATTCAGGAGGAATTAATGGCCAATTCTGAGATCTAGGTGACATCCTAAAGAAGAATAGATTTTCTTTAGCATCAACTGCATTCTGATTTTCACACAAATATACATGCGACTACATGGGGTGATTAAAAAGAGGACAAAAGGGATGTGAGTGAGTAAAACATACCCTTGTCCACAGGGGTGGGATTCTATACTGGTTCTGTCCAGCTCTGTAGAACTGATAGCTCTGAAGAGCAGCAGACATAGAACCAGTTCTATGTCTGCTGCTGTTTTGGCCCACCTGCCTGCCCGGGCTTTTACCTGACCTTTTATTTCCTGCTTTTTCAACCTCAGCTGCCATTCGAGGCACAGCTGCGATTGAAAAAGCAAGAAAAAAGTGCTTTTTCAAATGCTGCTTCCCTGCATACAGTGCTGCTCAGTTGTCCAGACAGCAAGCTGATAAAGATTTACACACACGCACAACAAACTGGTAGTTAACCCTGTCAGATCACACCCCTGCTTGTCCAACTTTTCCACAGTCAGACAATCTAGTTGTGCCTTCTTTACAATGGCTGCAGATCTTTTGCCATGTTTAAACTCATTCTGTCAGTCCCTGAGTTCAACAAGTCAACTGCCTGGGAGAGAATGGCTTCAGTTGTCAAGAGCTTCAGCTTTTGTGCTACCGGAAATCCCTTCTCCTTACAAACATTTGTTAAAGGTAGTTCTAGGAAGCCATTCTGACTAAGCATGCTGGTTGAGGAATTCTGGGAGTTGAAGTCCACACATCTTAAAGTTGCCAAAGTTGAGAAACACTGCTCTAAACAGCTGAGTGAGTGTCTTCCTAACCTAGAATCCAATGAACATCTTTTTTTCTGCTTTCCAAATTCATGGCCAACTGAGGAGCCCTTTCAGGCATAGCTGTCATGCTAGTCCAGCAATTGACATTCATGGCAATGAGTTCCCACAACTGATTTGCAGTGGTGGAGCTCTGTGGAGGTTCAGATGGACAGTTTTTCTATACCAAGGACTCTTACTTCTCCACTTGGCATTTGCTAGGAGGTTTCCCCCCCCCCCCNCCCCCCCCCCCCTTTCTTCTATTCAATTATACTTGATTTTTAGAGATTGCCTGGACAAGTCACTACAATTTTCTTGGCAAGATTTTTGGGAAGTGATTTGCCATTGCCTTCTTCCTAGGGCTAAGAAAGAGTGATTGGTATAAGATCATCCACTTGGATTTGTGGCTAAGATGGGACTAAAACTCATGATCTCTCAGTTTCTACCCTGATGCCTTGATCACAACACCAAACTGGTGCTAAGATAGCAATCCTCAAATTAGCATCCTTTGTGTATTAAATTCCATCTGTCAGAGAACCTGGTTTTGGACAGCATCTGGATGAATTGGCAAGAGGGTCAGATTGACAGAAACTGGGTGAGTGTATCATAATGTAAGTCTTTCCACCTCTTTCCAGGCTCAATTACACTATAAGTCAAGGACTACCTATAGCTGATCTTTTTTACCTAGCCCAAACCTTTTAGAGATTACTCTAGTCCTGCATTTTCAGGACTGTTAACATGCCTGCCTCATCTTAACTAGAGCCTGGTGGTTTTGCACTTTTTCGGCATCCTTGCCTTTATCTTTTAGGCTGTTTCTCAACTTGGGGAGGAGAATTACATCCCACGCTGACAGCTTCAGCATGCCACCATTACTATATGTCCTTCTGGTTGATAAACCTTAAAATCTAATGGATTTTGCAACCTTATCAGGAAACCCAATCTCTTAGCAAGTTTCACCATACCGCAAAACTGCCCTGCAATATTTTTCCACCTTCTTTAAACAAGTTTCCACAGAAGGGCAGGCAGCACCCTACAGGATTATGCTGACTTTGAGAATTTATATGCAGCAAAAAAAATGCATGTACAGATAGTCCTCGACTTACACTAGTTCATTCAGTGACCATTCGAAGTTACAACGGCACTGAAAAAAGTGACTTACGGCCATTTTCCACACTTATGACCATTGTAGCATCCTCATGGTCACATGATCTACATTCAGTTGCTTGACAACTTACTCTCATTTATGATAGTTGCAGTGTCCTGGGGTCATATGATCCTGTTTTGTGACCTTCTGACAAGCAAAGTCAAATTTAAGATTCACTTAAAAATGTGTTATTAATTTAACAACTGCAGTGATTCACTTAACAACTGTGGAAAGAAAAGTCATAAAATGGACCAAAACGTATTAACATTTTTTCACTTAGCAACATAAATTTTGAGGTCAACAATGGTCATAAGTTGAGGAATACCTGTAAAAGAAATTTTCCCTAATACCAGTAGTTTAGGGATGTTTTTACAAAATGCCCAACAACAACAAAAAAGACTATGGAAAACATGGGGGTGGGCTTAGCAATTTGGTCCCTTCCCCTTCAGTTGGGATTAGAGACAAGGGGACTTTGTGACTTTGGAACTGCTGTAGCTGAGTGTACAATTCTGAAAGAATGGTATTCTTTTGTGCTCACCTTTTGAGGGGTTGGCTTATAGTATTCTTGCCTGTCCTCAGAGTTCCAGGGAGTACCCACAATCTCAGGTCTGTTTCCAAATTTAATGGGGGTGGGAGAATGGGACTGGGAAGTAGAATAGGTGCTCTGCAAAAGTTCTGTAAAATTGAGAATATTTTAATCAAACGCTTGTACATCCCATCAAAGGGAGCTACCTACCTACACAGAGTATTATATTATGCATATAGTTCTTCTAAACAGCTGCATTCCTGGGTTCCACCTTCCCCTTATCTCAGGTTGCACACAGAAATGGATGAGCTGATGAAGCATAATTGTTAAATCAAAGCCAGCTGCAAGATATAAGAATATTGCTTGCATAGGAAAAGATCCAACTGTTCATGTAGGTGGATTTTACCTTTGGCCAGGTTATAACAGTTCCATTATAGTTGGATGCAATGTTTAATACTCCCTGTTAATTGCCTTTAACATTATGATGTGGGATGTAGTACTGTAGCTGTTGACAAGCTTGGTTCAGATCTAAGTTCAGCCAAGTGCTTATTGCTTAGCCTTAGGCAAGTTGCTCCCATTCAGTTTTCACCAGCCCTCTATAATCATAAAGGCTATGCAGCAATCCAGGTTCAGAGGTCTACACTGAATTTTGAGCATACTTAGGCATGCACATAGCACTTGCTGTGAACACCTTTTCCTGGAATTGTATGTGAGTAAATTAGGGTATAAATCTAATAACTAAGAAGAAGGATATGTCAGGGCAAAATATTGGTTATACAGTAGCGGGAGATGGAATACATTTAAAAATGAGAGGAACCCCTTTCTCCAGTTTTATGAGAATTCAACAGAGTTATTAAGAGAGGTGTAGCAGAAACATGGAAATGTTGGAAATCTCGTCTCTTCTAGGATACTCATATCTGGATCTTACCTCTTGCTACTTATAGTGGCTGGGCAATTCTACTGGTTCCCAGGCAATACTTTATGGACAACTTCACAGTCCTGTTGTGTATGTGAAAGAGTTTTTTCATCACCTATCTTGTCTTGCTGGCAATAGCAATCAGGGAAAAAATTAAATTTTATAATGCAACCTGCTGGTCCTGGAGGAAGAGGAAATGACCTTAAGGGATAGGAGGAAGAGCATAGCACATAAAACAGGCCCCAGCCCAGATCAAGAATGTAGTACACGTAAATATCTCAGGCAGGCCCCTCCCTGGTTTTCAAGAAGATAAAAAGAGGGAGGGTGTGCTGTCCAGCCAGTGTATGGTAATTGGATAGTTAGGTAGCAGTTGTGAGCTGTTACCTTAAGGGAATGCATCATGGTAAATGTAGTTAAGGTATCCTGAGAAATGTAATCCATGTCACATGACCACATCTGTAATCCTAATTTGTCACTAAATTGACCCTCGATGGGTTGGGGGAGTTTTTCTCACTCTTGGCTGAACTCATGGACTCATGGTAACTGTTCTACTTCTATAGTTACAAGATGGGAGAAAAAGGATAGAAGGTAAACCATCTTTTTACCTGCAAGTTATGCAAAGGATTGATCATTAAAGAAGAACTTTGTCACAAATGTGAGTTATGAGGATACCTGATAAACCAATAAAAGTACTTTGTTATGGATGTTGTGGAGTTAATCTATCTGCATCTCTGCAGGATACAGAATAGTAAAAATATGGTTATTTGAAGTCCTGAAGCCCATCAGTATAAAGACAGTTAATTTGGATTTGTGATAAAGCAAAGTAATGTTGAAGAGAGAATGTGGAATGCTAAGCTCTGTGCCTTAGTTTGAATTGCAGAGAGGGACAAGAATACCCCCCTTCCCCTTTTGCCGCAAGAGACTTTTCAAATATCCTATGCTTTTGGCTTTCAAAAGCAATCAAATGTGCCTCCTTCAATCCTTTTTTTTTCCTCTTCTTTACTGAGGCCAGGATTTCTTTGTTTTTCATATCAAGTCAGGAAGGGGCAAAAGGAAGTTGCTGTGTCTCAAATTACAACTCCTAACTCAGAAAGAGCCAATTTGTAAAAGAAAAGGGAGGGGCGCAAGTATATCTCATCCATCCCTGTATTCATCAATTACAAAACCCTTTCCAAATGCAATGAGAAAAGTTTCAGAAATCTTTGCTGGCATTTCTAGAAAGGAAAACTAACATTTGCCCTGCTCATTTCAACTGAAAGTATTTGCGATTTTTCCAGCTCAGAGGCAAATAAGAGAAGCCTCTCAGCTATTTTTTACAACATACTCTGGCTGTTTTATGGGGGTCATAATTCATTACTGGACAGACCATCTTCAAAGCAAAGAAAGGCTAATCCTAGCAACGTTTTAAAAAGGGGAAAATTTCTCTTTCTGCTCAAAAACCTAAAATTTCTTCATGTTCTCCTATCTTTATTAAACAATTTAAAAAATACATTATAACACTGCAAGCAAACCTTTGGAGTGTTGTATTCGATTGATTAGTTTTTCTTCCAGCCAAGGGAAACAATAATTCCTCTGGAGTTCACCCCCCCATAGATTCAAGCAAAACAGCCCACAGCACCATCATCGTGCTCAAGAAGAAATTTCCCAGAGTTTTCCAATACTTGCTTGCAATGATAATCCTCTTTTTGCAATTATTGTGGACAATTTAATCAATTTAATTGAAATGTTCCAAGATTAACTGCAACCTAACAGACCTAAGCAAAACAGCCCACAGCTACATCTGGAGCTCGAGAAATTTCCCAGAGTTTGATTTTTTATTTTTTTTACACAGTTTCTCAAATTTGATCAGAGTGTTTTGTCCAATGATAATTCCTTTTTTGCAATTATTTTGTGGACAATTTATTCAATTTAAATTCAAGTTCCAGGATTAACTTGCAACCTAACATGAGTGTAGCAACAGCGTCTTCCATGCATATTTCTGCGTTTAGCCATCCAGTTTTCTGACTTCGCCTACACAACCTTGAGTGCCACCTTGTGGAGCAAGCGACACTAACAGGCATATTTTTGCATTTAGCTTCCAAGTCTTCAGACTTCGCTACGCATATTTCTGTGTTAGCCCTTCGAAGTCTCAGACTTTTGCTATGCAACCTCTAGTGCCTCCTTGTGTAGCAAGTACACATCGCCACCCTAGAAACTGCTATACTGTGTGCTGTGCTAGCATTGCCCAGACTCTGCAACGCCACCTACATGCTCAAATATTAAATCCAGCAGGCAATTCTACTTTCTGCTACCTGCTTTCAGTGCACCCTAGTACAAAAAAAGGGAATTACATGGAAAATCACTAAATTTTCCAAAAGTCACCTTTTACCAATTTGAAACCTGGCAACTGCTTCAGCCATGACGGATGTCCCTGAAGTACCAGAGGACTCGAACCCTTCACCTACCTTTTCTGTAAATATGGAGCCTGTTCCTGAAACCCAGTTTCAAGTGTCCAAATCTCTACAGAAGAGACAATACCTCTGAAAGCCTCCGCCCTCAGAAAGAGTAAGAAGCTTACCAAACCCATGGAAGAACACTTGAGGAATGATTGGGAGAAGCAATATCACAGCTACACAGACTCCTGGGTGGAGCTTGAGAAGATCTGTGATGCCCCAAAACACAAGCTGCCCCCGAGAAACTCCACACATTGCTAATTGATCTAGATGCCCTTCTCGCACAGTGGAGATGCAGCGAAGACAACCTCAAGTCCATCCATTCAAGACTGGGTGACCCCCAAACTCCTACAACATGTCCAATGCTTCAAGGAGTTTCACAAGGGACGCAAAGACTGTGTTGAGGCAAGCAAGACAGCCCTCCAGGCAGCGCTCCACAATGCGCTTCGGCAGGAAGTAGCATCAAGGGAGCAGGCCACATCTGACATAGCTCCTCGGTCACATGTGTCTTCTTCCAACCACTCTAAGAAACCCTCCTCCCTTCATCCCAAATCGGCTAGATCACAGGCAGGTTCCAGTGTTTCATGCCAGTTCTTTGCTACCAGCTCTCACCATCCTTCCAGAGCATCCTCCCATCGTAACGGTGCATCTAAGGCCTACGAGGCAGCCAGCTATGCCGAACAAGCTGTAGAAGCCAAGTTGAAGCTGCAGCAGCAGAGGCAGATTTACGTATTACGAAAGAGGTGATACGGCAGAAAGTTGAAATGGCCAAAGTTCAGGCCCAAGTGGAGTTACTTGGGCCCAAGTAGAGTTACTTAGAGACAGCAGTGAAAACAGCACCAGCTGCAGCATGACAGAAGGTGGCCAATGCTGCTTCCCTCAACTTCGACCTCGAAGAGTTGGGAGAAGAGAGCCCAGATACATGGGTTAAGGCCTACATGGATGAGCAGCATTTGCTTCAAAATGAGCAGGCAGAACTGCCTCTGATACCTAGAAGTCTCCCACCACCAAAGGAATACAGGGAGGAATCTCAACCAGAGACTCTACACGTCAGTTATGCAACTAACGTTGACCTAAAGTACGAGATTCACTTCCCACCAACAGCGAACCTTCCCTAACTGATGTTGTATGTACCAAGGTCCAAGATTCTCTTCAGGATACAGAATAGAGGGGAAAGATGTATTCAGAGTTGCCTAAGATTCTATTACTGTAACCTTGCAATAAAGGCAGGGGTGGGCTGCTGGGGGCTTGCAGGGGCTTGGGTGAGTCCCTAGCTAAGACTCTGTGGGGCTCAGAGAGCCCCCAATAACCTCAGAAAGATAAGCAGCAAGGGAAAGCTCTTAATAGGCTTAATTGAACTTCTGGGCATTCAGCCAAGAGCATTTCACATTTCATAAAACTGTGGCAAGCTAGATAAACAATCCACTCAGCAAGAGCCATTGAGAAAACCAGATAACATAGCCAAAAGCCTCCAAGGGGATTAATTCCCAAATAATAAGAATCACGTAACTCAGAAATAATAAGAATCACATAACCCAGAAACTCCAAGATTCCTCTCACAGTCACTGTTATTAAGCCTGGTTTCACTCAGTCTTTAATTTAAGTATTAAATGCACAAAACATTTAACAACTTTTTGGTAGATATCCTTTTTTAGGTAATTAGGACAAAGAAGTGACGTTAAGTTGTCCATACCTACCCAGTCACATGACCACCTAGCCATGCCCACACAATCACATGACCATCCAGCTATGCCCACCCAGCCAGTCATTAGGGCAGAGATCCCATTGCTAAAAAATTTGAAACCCACCCTTGAATAAAGGTGTATATCGACCTGCATGACCTGAGCTTCTTAGTCTAATCCACCTTGAAAGGTTGAGACTGGCCTAGGAGCATGGACTCAAGAATTTCAGCCTTTCTTTCCTCCTCTTGACAAATAGTCCAATTTCACAAGAGATGAACAATAAAAGTTGACTGACAAGATATCAGCTAAGATGATAGGTTGCCCTTGTTTAAAAAATATTCATTCAAATATTCAAAGTTATGATGAGACTGAGTGAGAAGGACCACCTCACATGTCACAATATACTGCAATTGCATGATTGCTACTTGTGACCTTTGCTGTTAATTTCCGACAAGCAAAGTCAATGGGGAAGCCAGCAGGAAGTCTCACATGCTGAGTAAATGGCCATGGGACATTGTAACCTTTGTAAGATTCATCAAACAACTGGGACTGTGAGAATTGCTGTCATAAGTTCAGTGTGGTCATGTAATGTCACACTTTAAATGAAGTCATTTAGCAACAGAGTTTCCAATTCCAATTACTGTTGGTAATTGAAGACTACTGGTGTACAAACCTCTATTTATTATAAAAAGACTGCAGGCAGTCCTCAACTTCCAACCATAATTGAGCTCAAAATTGATGTTGCTAAGTGAGAAATTGGTTAACCAATATAACCAATTGTCCCATTTTACAACTTTTCTTGCCATGTTTATAAATAGAATCACTGCAGTTGTTAAGTTAGTAATGCGGCTTTTAAGTAAATCCAGCTTCCCCATTGGCTCTGCTTGTCAGAAGGTCTCAAAAGGGGAATCACATAACTCTGGGAATTCTGCAACTGCCATAAATGTGAGTTAATTGTCAAGCATCTGAATGTAAATCATGTGACCATGAGATGCTGCAACGATCATAAAGGTGAAAATTGATTGTAAGTCGCTTTTTATTGCCATTGTAACTTCGACCAGTCACTAATCCAATTAGACATTTTCGATTGATCAAAATCCTTCAATATTAATTAGTTTAAGAGATATTCTCTGAAGTCACAAATTACGTTAAATCATTGTATGGATTTCTCTCAAAACATATTTGGAAGGTAGGAAAGCGTTTATGTTTTGACGCAAAACCACATCGGAAACTAATGCTGAATTATCCAAATTTTTAAATAGAGAAGAGGATCTTTAACTTGAATGTCTGGGCCAAACAAAGGATAAATATCTTAAGTTAGTTGATTTTAATAGTTGTTTTAAATATTTTGAGGGATTGTATGCTGAATATGATTTACCCATAACATCTGTTTGGCAGTATATATTGTTGAAACATGTACTGACAAAACAAGCACAATCCAGATGCTTTTAGCAGTTTTAGAAGTACCTGGAATCTTGAGATCCTTAAAAGATGCAGCACTTAAAATGAACCCAACAATTCAGTTTTATATGAATTTAAAAAATAGAAGGATTTAATCACATATCTGTACTGTGGAATGAAGAATTGGAATATCCAATTTTGGAAAAATCAAGATGCAGCTTTTAAAAAAAAAATAAACATAATTTTTAATAAACATAATTATTTTTAAGAATTTAAGAAATTCAACATAACATTATTTGATGTCTACCAGACTTCTCAAAACTTCTTCTAAAGTTTTAAAAATGTTGGACATTAGATTTTTTTGTACTGGAATTATAAATAATTTAATATTATTTATAATAATTTAATATTTAATATTAAATAGTATAAATATTTTTAAAATCATTTTGAAAAGAAATGGAGTGTAAATGAAATATTTATTATATTCCTAAAACAAGGAATTTGGTGTTTTATAGTTTGGCTGTATTCTAAACCTAGGTTTTGTGAAAGTGTATAATTTAAATAAAGCTTATCTTCCTGATATGAGTCTGCATATTGATTTAGCATATGAGTTCTGTTGTCTATCTTTGAAATCTTTTTATTCCAAAAATAAGAAGGTAAAGCAATAGGTTTCTATATGGTCTAGATTTAATCATAAGAATTGAAATAATCTCATTTCAACATAGAATGGATTTTACATCCATTTGGATCTTTTAAAATTAACTTTTTATTTTCTGTTCTGTTACATTTAGATTATTTTCATCATTATATATTAACTACTAAGTACCCTTTTATGTTGATGTTGCACTTCTCTGTATTTCAGCATTTTTTAAAATTTAAAAATATTTAAATTTCATAACCTGAAGATGAGCTCGATTCATCAGATGGTTTTCCTTTAATATTGATTTCAATTCTATTCTGATTTTTCTCCTCCCGTTCCAGTCTCCATGGGGGCCTGTCAGGGGAACTTCAGTGATCTGTCTGGAGTGATCTACTCTCCTCAGTTCCCAGATGACTATGAAGCCAACAGCAACTGCAGCTGGGTCCTTTATCCTGCAGGTTGTGATTCTATAGAGCTCAGCTTCCGGATCTTTGACGTACGTGATCCAAACGACCACCTAGAGGTCCGGGATGGACATAGCAATCTTTTACTGGCCCAGTTTGATGGGCGCCGAAGGCCAGCTGTACCTCTGCTGTTCCCCACGGACTGTCTTTCTCTCTCCTTCCAATCAGACCAGTTTCTGCAAGCCCAAGGCTTTGCCATCTTGTATCGAGGTAGGCATGGAACTTTGGCTTCCTGGATGATGCTGTCACCTGACTAAAATGTTAGAGGAAAGTTCTAAAACTTACCTGATGATGTTCCACAGGAGCTCTTTCTCTCTCCCCCTGCCCTTCTGTCTCCCAAGTGGCCCTGCTTACAGAGGGGGATAGGTGCAACCATCTTAGTAAGGGAAATGAAGTCAACTTTTCAGGCAGTGTAACCATAGATGCCTACGACCTGCGTGGTAAATTGTACTCACTTGTACCAGTGACATCTTATCCTTGCATTCTGGGCTCAATCCAATGCCTTTTTTCATTGTGCTTGTTTCCCAAATGAGTAGAACCTAGATCTACATGTGTTAGGAATACAGATGTTCTGCCTTGGAAAATATTTCAGGATTTCTTGAGAAACTCCAGAAATCTATTACCCAGAGCTATTGCTATCTGGCCTATATGAAACATGTTTCTTCCTAAATCAATCAATCAATCAGGATAGAGCTGGAAGGTACCTTTGAGGTCTTCTAGTCCAATCCCCTTCTCAAGCAGGAGACTCTATACCATTTAAGACAAATGACTGTTCAGTCTCTCCTTACAAATCTCCAGTGATGAAGTATCTACAACTTCTGAAGGCAAGCTGTTCCACTGGTTAATTGTTCTCACTGTTAGGAAGTTTCTCCTTAATTCCAGGTTTTTCCTCTCCTTGATTAGTTTCCATCCATTGTTTATTGTCCTGCCCTCCGGTGTTTTGGAAAATAAGTTGACCCCTTCCTTTTTGTGGCAGCCTCTCAAATACTGTTATCATGTCACCCCTAGTCTTTCCTTTTTCCAAACTAGCCATACCCAATTCCTGCACCCATTCTTCATCTGTTTTAGTCTCCAGGCCTCTAATCATCCTAGCTACAATTCTCTGCACTTTTTCTAAAGTCTCAACATCTTTTTTGTAATGTCCCCAATTTTTTTAAATTACATTTTTTTCTAATTACATTTTTACATGTAGTGTAAGTAATTTTTGTAGTATCCCCAAAGATTAATGTAGGCCAGTTTCTCTTGACATCCCTTTGAATCTTTCTGTAGCCCGTGATCAGTAATCTGGCTGTGTCACCAGAGATCTCTTTTAATAGAGATGGGCAGAGCTGAATTTGCAAGATTGGGGGGACACAATTGTCCCAGGCTTTCACAAGGTATGGTTTGGTCGTTGAAATGAGTGGTTTTCATCAGTAGTTGTCATCTTAGTAATAAGAAGAAAAGCTAAATTGATATTTTGTGCATTGTGAAAGAAAGGTAAAATGGACATTTTGCTTTTGAGCGTCTCCAAATCTTAAAGATGCTTTGAACTGGCTCCTTTTGCAATGAAGTTTTTGTTTAGTTGGCTGATTTAAATTCTTGTATTTTATTCAGTCTTTTTCTAAAGCAGCAGTCCATAACTTCCACTAATTGAAAAATGGTCTCGGGGAAGACTCTAGGCCAGTTCCAAAAAGTTACCAACAAGCTGCATTTCTTGCATTTGTGCAACCTGCTCTTGCTACAGCTCTCATCATGGCAAAATTGGTGAGGCTGGTGTTACTGTTTAAAATATGAAGGAAACCTGAGATTTTGATAAGAAGTTAAGTTGAAAATCCACTGTAAAGTCCTTTGTGATTCATGATTCTGATTTCCTTCCAGGATTGAAAGCTTCCTCTGTCAATTTACGGACCTTTCCAGGGGATGGATCCCATCTGATGCCTACCTCTTCTGATTGGCTGAATTCAACATGGACCTACAGTGCCAATGACTCTGCCATTGGGGTAGGAGGTAAAGAACTAGATTGGATGGGATGTATTATACTATGAAACTGTTATATGTTATATAAACAGATTCTTTGACACTGTAGATTTGCCTTGGACCAAGGAACCCTTTGAGCCATTCCAGTTATACCCTTAAATTTACAATATTTGAAAGAGAGGAATTCGAAGCAGATAATTCATTTGCAAGATGAAATGTACTTAATTCTTTTTGCTATCTATTTCTTTCTTCTGAATCTAGGGTGAGCCAATTGTATGTACAATTGAACATTTTGACCTTTGATGTACAATTGAACATCTGAAGATGTTTGGCATACATCTTCAGACTCAGGTTTTTTTTTAGGAGAATCACCAGATCACAGTGCTTAAAACTGCCCTTGTCTGATTTTGCTCTCAAAATATGCTTAATAGATGAGGCATACCAAGATTTAATCCACTTTTTTTTTTGCTTTTTAAAGCCTTCCAGATTTGGAAAAATGTAAAGCTAAAAATGTTGCCTGCCCATCTTCTTCCTGTTATAATTTTATTTTTAGTTAAAATTACCCCCCCCCAAAAAACCCCAAAGAACAAAAACACAAAACACAAAATAACCAAAGCATTTTAAAAGCCCATTAAAAAGAATTTTTAAACTCTCCAACACATATATATATATTATTCCCTCATCTGAATACTGATTAATACATTAATATATTCTATCCATCTTCTAAGTCATTGTTTCTCAATCTCACCACCTAGAAGATTTATGGATCTTAATGTCCAGAATTCCCTAGTCAACAGCATTGGTTGGAAAATTCTGGGTGTTGAAGTCCATACATCTTCAAGTTGCTGAAATTCAAAAGTACTGTTCTAAGCAGAGCACTCTTTCAGCATTTTCTTCCACAGGTGATGATGCTTGGATATTTTCAAGGCTTATAATTTGGAATGGATCAATAAGTATGGATGGAAAGCAGATCCCCAACCTTGTATCTTACCTATTGATTCTTTGCAGAATTTTAAATAATTCCTGGCTGAAACAAAGAAACAAAAACCCACTGGGGTGCTCTAAAACTTATTCCAAAAGTATCTAAAACATATTTTTCAAGTGGAAAATAAGAACAATTGAGGAATGGGTTCTTTTCACATTTTTACACAAACTATTCCTTCTTCCTCAGATTATGAATTGCAGCAAGGCTATCCACAGGTAGTCCTCGATTTATGACCACAATTGAGCCCCCAAATTGTGCTTGTTAAGTGAGACATTTGTTAAGTGAGTTTGCCCCATTTTACAACTTTTCTTGCCACAGTTGTTAAGTGAATCTCTGCAGTTGTTTAGTTAGTAACATGGTTGTTAAGTGAATCTGGCTTTCCCGTTGCCAGAAGGTTGCAAAAAGTGATCACGTGAACTTGAGACACGGCAACAGTCAGTATGAAACAGCTGCTAAGAATCTGAATTTTGATCATATCATCATGGGGATGCTACAAAGTTTTAAGTGTGAAAAACACTCATAAGTCACTTTTTTCAATGCCGTTATAACTTTGAACTGTCATAAATGAACTGTTGTAAGTTGAGGACTACCTGTATTCTTTCATTGCTACACATTTGGAGTGTGTATTCTTCTAAACAAGTTCATACCAGGTAGTCCTCAACTTACGACCTGTCGCTTAGCAACAGTTTGAAGTTACAGTAGACCTCCTGGAGGGAGCTACTTCTGACCAGATTCAAAGTTCTGATGATTGTGCTCCCCATAGTCATGTGACCAAACTTTGGGTGCTCATGAACCAGGTCCCATTTATGGTTTTTGCAATGTCCCGTGGTTGTACAACTGCAACTTTGCCAAAACCCAACATTTACCTTTGGGTTTTGGCCAATTGCACCCACAGTAAATCATTGCTTCACTAAATAACCGTGGTGTTTCCTTTAATGACTAGAGCCAAAAAAGATCAGTTTTGTGACAGATCCCTTTTTATGATCGTCATGACTTCTGACCATCATGGGCAGCTCCATTATGGCCATAAGTCAAGAACTGCCTGCAAAGAAATATTAGAAAGACAATAGGTAATTATTTAAATATATCTAGTGCTCTGTAAAATTAGACACAGGATAAACAAACAAACAAAAAACACCGGAGAGGGATACAGTCATTGTAAACAGGTAATAGTGGTTATGGAGAAGAAACAGATTGATGTGCAGCTCAGATTTTCCTAATATGGTCTCGCTCCAGATGTGCCAGCATAGCAACTCTCCTAATTCTGAAACTGTCTGGTCAACTTCTGGAAGGAGGAAATTGGGGCATCACAGTCTTGCAATGGACCACTGCAGCAGTGTTTTTATCACCCTTGGCAACTTGAAAATATGTGGACTTCAACTCCTAAAATTCTCCAGCCCCAATTCTGGGAGTTGAAGTCCACACATCTTCAAATTGCCATGATTGAGAACCATTGCACTGGAGATGACCTCTTCCTCTCATTTTGATATTTTTTCATTTTATTTTATTTCTATTCTGCCTTTATATATAACTCAGGGTGGCAATCATATTCAACACACCTTTCTCCTGCTTTTTCTCACAAGAACAACCCTGTAAGGTGGGTTGGACTGAGAGAGAGGGTGTGATTGGCCCAAAGTCATCCAGCTGACTTTCATGGCTAAAGTGGTACTTGAAATCACAATTTCTTGCTTTCTATCTTTGTGTCTTAACCAGTGGTGGGATTCAACCAGTGTAACAACCGGTTCAGTGAGCGTGCGCTTTGCCTGCACAGCATTTTAAAAACAGCTATTTCTAGCTAAAACTTACCTCTACTGCAGACCGGAGAGTGAAACAGCTGAGGCGTGGTAATCTGCTGTGCCGCGTGAATCAGCTGGGCTTCAAAAGAAGGAAATAAAGGATAGACTAGGACAGGGGAGGTGGGTGGGGCCAACGGATCACCGGAATTACCAGTTCACCCAAACTGGTCCGTACTGCAGAATTCCACCCCTGGTCTTAACCATTGAACCAAACTGGTTTTCTTTGCATTTATATACACATATATACTTTATATATGTATTATGTACTTTAGATCAGTCTCTTTTTGATCCAAATTGGGTGAATGAACACACCCAGGATCTAGCAAATAACTTTTTATTTGAGAGAAGACTTTGAATCTATTGCATGGGAAAATAACAAAAGCAAGCTAAATCAGAACTCTATGCAGGAAAACAGGGCACGGTGATGCACATAGAATGCAAAGTTAACAAGTTTGTAGATATATGCTTATTTGGCATTATCTTTTCTGCTGCCTTTATGGGAAAGGGAAAAGTGGTTTGGAAAACTCCCTTTTTGGCTTTTGTTCAGCCTTTGCCTTACCTGACTTCAGTTCTACTAAGTGTTGCTCTGCCAGTTCAAATCTGTCTGTTAAGCCAGAGGGACTAACAAGAGCACACCAAGCCAGAGCCAAAATTTCTCAGCTTGGCATTTACTTCCATGACGCAGTCAAAGAAGAATGGAATGCACACTGTCAATAGAAGGGGCCTTCCTTTGGCTATGGTTTTTTTTTTTTTTTGGTTTGTGTTCATGCAAACCTGCATGTGTGTATAATATATACATACATAGAAGTATACTGGGCCACACATATTTTCACAGCAAGTATCTCTATTTTTGAGGTTTGTGCCACATTCTTAGGAAGATTGTCATCAGTAAATCACTCCTCTTGTCCATCAGGCTATCTCGGATTTAATATAATTAGTCATCTTCTAGCTTTCTGTCTCCTCCAGAATAATGAGGTTGCTGCTCTGCATTACCCATCCCGTCTGGAAGACACTGGCACCATTCAGTATATTAAATTTGGCACCACCTAGTGGCAGAGGCTTTGCAATTATAGAGAAGTCGATGGGGGCTTTAAAACTGCCCCAGTTAGGCCAAAGGAAACCTGGCTTGGAGTTCTGTGATCACTTCTTAATTTATTTTAGTGGCAGGAAATTAAGGCACTTGAATTCCAGTACATTTGGAAGGCACCAGGTTGAGGAGGCTGTTGTGTTTAGCATGATGTTGAATTAATGGTTCAACGTTTGTTGAAGCCTCCCCATTGATTTATTCTATTCTTTTGTGTCACAGCTTGGGTGATGTACACGGCCACGGGGACCTTCATCTTAGCCATCATCATTGTCTCATACCATTTGCGCAAGAGGTAGGTTCAACTTGACTGGGAGATGTTGTGTAATTTGTTGTTCCAATTTCTTGGAGGAATGGAAGTCCAGGCATCCCTGCTGGGAACAAGGAGTGGTGGCTTCCCTTCCTGTTTTGCAGGATGAAAGAGAATAAATTTTGAGAAAAGTAAGTTAAGGCTCAGAGATTGAAAAGAAAGTGTGTGGAGGCCGCATGGGTACAGGCAAATTCCCTGAGCCCCATGAAAGAAAAGTTGTCACCAAGCACAAATGCAGGAGGCCCTCAACCACTTATGACTCTGTGTGATGTATTCATGCAAGTTTCTGTGGATACTTGATACTTTTGCTACTGTTAAGCCCAAGTTTAGCATTTTCAGAACAAATGCTATTTGTTCTAATGCATTTTAGTTACACAATCATTTTGCCTCATTTACGGAATTTTAGGTATGTAGAAATTGTTTCTTCTACTTGTAATCTTCAAATATTTTGTCCTGTACCTAAAATAAACAAAATGAAAAAAGAGTCTTGCTAAAAAGAAAAGGACTGAATGCAGGTAGTCCCCAATTTATGACTACAACTGAGCCTAAAATTTCTGTTGCTTAGTGAAACATTTATTAAGTGAGCTTTGCCCCATTTTACCACCTTTCTTGCCACAGTTGTTAAGTGAATCACTATAGTTGTTAAGTTAATAACACAACTGTTAAGTGAGTCTGGATTCCCCCGTTGACTTTGCTTTCAGAAGCTGCCTGGGAAGTTTACAAATGGTGATCATGTGACCCCAGGACAGTGCATCTGTCATAAATATATGCCAGATGCCAAGTGCCCAAATTCTGATCACATGGCCATCGTGATAGCAATAGCACTTAGCACCGCTTTACTGTGCTTTACAGCCCTGTCCAAGGACTTTACAGAGTCAGCACATTGCCCCCAACAACGTGGGTCCTCATTTTACCCACCTTGGAAGGAAGGAAGGCTGAGTCAACCTTGAGTCTGGTGGGATTTGAACTGCCAAATTGCAAGCATCTGGCAAGCAGCAGAAGTAGCCTGCACTACTGCATTCTAACCACTGTGTTACACTGGTCATCATCATGATGCTGTAATGGTATTAAATATAACAAACTGTTAAATCACTTTTTCGGTGCCATTGTAACTTCAAATGATCACTAAACAAATAA
Organism: Laticauda laticaudata; assembly: GCA_004320025.1. Lineage (NCBI taxonomy): Eukaryota > Metazoa > Chordata > Lepidosauria > Squamata > Elapidae > Laticauda > Laticauda laticaudata. Next base: position 10,411 of record BHFT01031412.1, on the reverse strand, counting down.
GTCAAGGACTATCTGTAATTACGTGATATATTTGATTGGTGGAATTTGGGACCCTCAGTTTAGAAGCATACTTTATCAACTACAGCAAAAATGTGAAAATCAATGGCTTTCACTGTTTTAATTTAATTTCCTTTGAATTGGTCCGTTATCCTTCTCATCTTGGTATATATTGTTCTTGATTAGTGGTGGGAGGAAGCCTATGTTAAAGTTTGAATAGTATGCCTTTAATGGCAATCAACATAGCCACAGGATCTTTCCCCATTTCTGGGTTAAAGTGCTACCCACTCACTTTTTCCCTGAATCAACACAGAGGGAGAAGTAGTGGAAGGAATGGCCCTGAGGGGGCCAACATTTACTGCCCCCACCCCCAGGAGCCATTACCTCAACTACTTTTGGTATCTACTATCTTGGTTGCATCTGTGTACAGAGCCACTGCTGAATAGCCTTGTTTTGATTTGTGAATGGGGCAATTGTTATAGGCAAAACTGTAGACTGTCTCCATTTGAATAAGTGATTAGAAGTCTAGGAAATCATCCAGCAAGTTGGTGGGTACAGCCATGCAGTCGAACTCCATCCCTTTTTCTATGTGGCATTGGTGAATGTATAAAAGTGGGGAAACTTTGACTGTGAGGAGCCATGATGGTGTAGTGGTAGAATGAAGTATTGCAGACTAATTCAGTTCACTGCCAGGAGTTCAATCCTGACTGGCTTAAGGTTGACTCAGCCTTCGGTAAAATGAGGACGCAGATTGTTGGGGGCAATATGCTAACTCTGTAAACCGCTTAGAGAGTGCTACAAAGCACTATAAAGTGGTATATAAGTCTTAAGTGCCATTACTAAGTGCTTTTGTGAGGCCATCTTGCTTCTTTTGGCCCTGCCTTGCAGAAGTTGTGTGTAAGATTTGAGCTGTCTTCTGTAAGCTGGTATTTATGCCCTATTCTATTTGGCATCTTTTGAATTAAAATAATGTAAAATAAATGATTGGACAAAAGAAAGAAAGAAAGGAAGAAAGAAAGGAAGAAAGAAAGATATCAGGACATAAATGGTCTCAGGGATGAAACTGCAGGTAGCGATGTCCCCTAGAGAAAATATCTGATAGACTAATTGTTCAGCAACCTCCAAAAGAGAAGAGAAACGATTAAAACTGACAAAGACAGGGAAATTAGCAAATAAGCACAAGAAGCCAGTTCAGCCTCCTTCCTTCTCTGCATGAAGAAAAGCAAGACTTCTGCATACTAAAATAAAGATATGTTTCAGAATGCAGCTAAAGCAAGCAGGGATAAATATATCCTCACCTTCTCTTTCCTAGAAAATATTGGAATGTGGCTGTCCTCTGATCTCCATTTTTGAGGTCAGCCACAGATAGGGCTACAAGAAGCAATGGGTATAAAAGAAGTTTAGAATAACAGAGTTGGAAGGGATCTTGGAGGTTTTCTAGTCTAACCACCTGCTCAAGCAGGAGATCTTATACCATTTCAGACAAATGGTTGTCCAATATCTTCTTAAAAACCTCCAATATTGGAGCACCCATAACTTCCGAAGGCAAGTTGTTCCACTGATGAATTGTTCTTATCGTCACCACAAGCCAAAGAGGCGTCTTTGGTTCATGGTGAATGAAAGACAACCCACCTACCCAAAGATGACCCAACAGATGCCATCTGCTCCCCCTAGGACTAAGTTATAGTCAAACTCCCTTAGTTCAAGAAATTAAGCATTAATGAAGAAGGCTGAGCATTAAAGGCTGAGATGTAGGGTGGTAAATAATCAGAGGACAGGAGGTACACCAACATCTCCCCAAACTCTTCCACAACCAGTCAATTGACCTTATCTTAGGGTTGGGATTCAAATTTTTTAACAACTGGTTCTGTAGGCATGGCTTAGTTGGCAGGCGTGGTCAACTCAGTATCACTCACATCTAGGCATGCATCTCCTCGCCTGGCCTCTCATGATCACGGGGATGCTGCAACAGTTGTAAGTGTGAAAAATGGTCATAAGTCACTTTTTTCAGTGCCATTGTAACTTTGAATGGNTTTTCAGTGCCATTGTAACTTTGAATGGTCATTCCACACAAGCAAAGTACCAGCAAAGGAGGGAAAAAAAACTCCAGAGAAGTTCCTGAGAAAGGAAGTCTAGTCCTGCAAAGAACATAATAAGGGTTAACGGAGAGTCAGTTTCTGTAAGCAACACCTGAATGTTTCCTTCCTACCTTCCTTACAGGATTAGGCCAGCAATTTCTTCTAACAACCGATTCTCCGAACTGCTTAGAATGTTAACAACCGGTTCCAATGAATAGATGCAAACCTGTAGAATCCCACCCCTGCCTTAATCTCCAAAGCAATTGCAGTACATTTTACACATTTTGAAGCTGGCTGGTTTGTAGGGAAAAAGACAGCTAAAGGCAATTTAGAAACGTACAGGTAGTCTGTGTTTAGTTACTGCAACTGGAACCCACAATTTTATAGACCTGCAAAGGTCAAAAATGCAAAGGCTGGTGCCAAAGTTATTTTTTTCATCACCATCACAACCATGAATTATTGCTAAACAAAATGTTAAATGAATCTACCTGTATCACCAGCTGCCTGGGAAGGTGATGAAAACTGATATTCATGATTGTGCTCTGTGAGCAGCATTGGGCATGATTGTGTGGCTACTTGCTGATGTCTTGCTATCAGAGTTAGGTGACCATGTCACCTGTTTCTCCCTCTTTTCTAGGACTTGCCTTTTTGTGCAGAAGAAGACGGGGAATTCTTTAGTCCCATTTTCCTCCAAAGGGCCACGGAACCGCTGCCAGTGTCTTGGGGGTGAGGCATGGGCTGTAGCCTATCGACATACCCGTGTGGTGATCTGCACGACGCGTGGGGCCCCCCATCACCGTCCCCTGCACAATGGGAGTGGAGTTGCCGGAGGAGATGACGAGACATCCTCCGATTGTTCATGCCTGTGCCACAGCTATGAGAACCTTTCTTCCACCAATCAGTCCTCTCTCAAATCTCTCATCTCTACCATCTGAGGAGCTCAAATCCTGCAGTTTGTGACTTTTACTGCCAAACAGTTCAAGCAGACCTTCTTTGGTTCATTATGGACAAAAAGACTGGGGCTTTACAGTGTTTAGCCACTCAAGAAGGGCGGCTGTGGCTCTATGACATAGTGGAAGTTGAAGCTTTTAGGATGAGAACCACATTCCAAAAAGCCAAAGGTCATTGGGGAACAGGACTCCATAACAATATCCCCCACATCACAGCTTTCTTTGAGGCAGGAAAAGCCTGAGGGAGTGGAGACATTCTCATCATGTCTCCTTAGGGAAGACATGTCGGCCTAATTTAATCTTTATGGCACTGGGATCTTGTAAAAAGGTCCTTTTGGACAAAGAGGACTGGTAGAAATCCCCATCATACCAGAAGTATTCCCCAATGGCATTCTGGTGTAATGACAACACACCTGTTCCTTATAACTGATAGAAGGGGGAAAACTTGGAAAGGAATGGAGGCCTGGGTATAGTATGTTTGATGAATTTTTGGACACTGACTAGGGAAAACTGGTTCTCATGTTGTGGTTGTATCATCGGTGAGACATTTAGCTTCAAACACTCTGAAGACCACAAGACCCACAGAAACATCATTTACTGAAATTTTGTAGACACACCAAAGAATGAGAAAAAGGAAAACTTGACTGTCCTTTGTTCCACAGGTACAGGATAGATTTTGGAACTTGAAGCCTTCATTAAATTATTTTCGTATTGGCAAGGATGCTTCTGTGTTATAAGCCATCAGCTCTGTTGGGTTGTGGTTCAGAAATTGATATATTTTCTGCTTTCTTGGACTGAGTAGGAGATACACTGGATTGTCCATTTTTCATTGAACATGGCTCATTTCTGTGAGTATTTTGCCTTTAGCAATGGGGAACCAAGCGATCTTAAATAAGAGGACAGGTTCTGGAAAAAGGTGAGGTACTTTCTCCTGACTTTTGCTAATCTGGTTTCAGATTCCTGGTTTCCTACTGGACCTGCAGTGTGTTTGGGAGGTAAGGTATGGTGGGGCTGTCCCTAAGGCTCTGTAAGCCCTGCAGCTGTAGCCAAGACTTGGATGGCTATGCATCTATACTGTTCTTTACAAATTAAACAAAGGTACAGAATATAGGGTGGCAACCAAAATCCTTAGGAGCCTTGAGCAATTCCCAAATATTTTTTTTTACAATATTGGGATGATCATGAGGAGGAGAAGGTGAGCAGCACAGGCAATGACTATACAATTATGCAGAATGGATAATCAGCAATAGTAAAAGATGAGTACGTGCAGTGAAGCTGAACTGATAGAGGAAATACCAGCGTTCTTCATGTCACATAGCAAATCCTAACTAATGGGACAAAATGTGCTGCATACAAATAGTGTGTTATTTTATTGAATCATAGGCTAGATTTGTGGTGATGAAGATGTTAGCAGATCCCTATACCAAATTCTTTCAGTGTTCCTTCCCTAGTCATAATGGTTGCCAACACAGAATTGTTTAAAAGAAGGGGGCAAAGTAATCTCCTATTGTTTTCATTTCCTGTTTGGAGTACCCAGTAGCATCTGGTTAGCCACAATGTGAAACAGGATCCAGAACAACTATGACATTGATTTAATGCAGGGCGTTTCAAACTTGCCAATTTTAAGATGAATGGACTTCAATTCCCATGCTGGCTAGGGGATCCTGGGAGTTGAAGCCCACATATCTTAAAATTACCAAATTTGAAAAATCTGTAATTATCAGATTTTTTAAATAATGTACTATAATGTGATCCATTAGCTCTTGTAATTCTTCAGCTGAGAATGGAGTTTGTGTGTGGTGGTGGAAATTCCTGCTCCGTCTATTAACTTCAAAACAATATCCTATAGATTAGAGGTGTCAAACTTGATTTCATTGAGGGCCGCATCAGGGTTGTGTTTGACCTGGGGGAGTCAGGGGATGGCATCACTCATGTCAGGGGCACCTCTGTTGGTCCAAGCATTCTGCCAGCAAAAATGGAGCTCTTAATTTCACCGGCAGAGGCACCGTGGGCTGGTCCTTTGTTGTTTCCAGAGCAGCCTGCGGGCCAGATCTAAGCACCCCATGGGTTGCACCTGGTCCTTGGGTCTTGAGTTTGACACCCCTGCCCTAGATTTCCCCAATCTTGTGCCCTCCAACTGGGGGCCTCATGATGCTTTTCCCAAAGTTTAGTATAAATCAGACCAACACAACAATTACAGAAATATATTATTATAAAATTAGTTGATAATTTAATAGCCAAACCTGTAAACAAAGTTTAAGGGAAACTAGGAATTACAGTCCTAATACTTCTAGAATATCCCAGCTTGTAAAGGATTTGTTTGAATGGGCATCCTTTGTGTGAACAGTATGAACAGTGGTAATTAGGGAACACTTGTGCGTGTGTATGTGTGTTTTATGTGTGTGTGTGTATGTGTGTAATTCATGAACAGAATGTACAGAATGTTTCAGTTCCAATCATTTTAATTTCAGGATCTTCAACCTTGTTTACACACGTGCCTTTTGTCAATATTAGGTACCAGAGACCAGTCTTTGGAACTCTTCAATGACTTGTAAGAAGATGAGTCCAGACACTTTTAAGACTGAAAGAGAACAAGATTAAATCTAAACCTAAGACCATGACTCCGGGAGCTGTGGGTTCAGCCCTCAAGTATGTGAAAGAATAAAGAGTACCTCTGAACATCAGTAAAGTGCTTTCCCTCAACAATTAGTAACTATATTAAGTGCCTAGGGCAGCATTATAAAATGAGGGCTGATAGATTTGTCTCTTGATGGGCCGCACCCATTGTTGGTCAGCTCTCAGTTTTAGAAACATTTTGTGGCAACTGGAAATGATTACAAGCCACAATTTACAATTTCCTGGAAGGATGCTGAAATGGTATTCTAAGAGGTGTGGATAGCAGCCCATTGGACAATTTTAAATACCAAACTGTGCATGGAATGGGGCCCTTTTCCACAAAAAGGGACCTGGGTTAATGCCTCATTCCTTCTCCACTTTTTTTTAGGTTTGCAGAATCTCCGGGGCCTTATTTTAGAATCATTTACCACAGAGTATACATTCAAATATATTTGGTATTTGTTCTGTCCTTTCAATGAATTGAATCCATATCAGAAACTTTATCAGTCCGACTCCTCTTGTCATCCTATTGTATAGAATTGAAATTTGTTTAATTATTTAACTTATTATGAAATAATTGTGCTGCATGTATATTAAGAAAAACATAATAAAGCAGGTAGCCATTAAACTTAAATGTGTGATCTGATTATGGGCCTGGTCTGAAAATATAGATTGGTTTATTTAAGGAAGCATTTTTGTATTCAGAAGTCAGTTTTGTATACAACAGTAAATCTTTTTAAAAATGTTCCTACTTTAATTAAAAATATGTCTTCTTTCCTGGAAGACAACAGAATCTACCATACACAGGGAAAGCAATTGTCTTGCTGATATCAGCATTCTGGTGATGGTGTAACACAATCAGCTGAAGAACCCAGCTGCTCTGCAAGCTTTGCAAAAGCATGTTTCTGCTTGCATCGGGGGAAGAGACATTTGGCTTTCCTTGACCTTCACCCAGAGAAGCTGACGCCCCTTCTGCATCCCTGCCTCCTACCTAGCAAGTTTCTGAAAACAATTTGCAAATCCAATTTGTGTAATCAGTAGAGAGAAAGAGGACTTGACTTACCCTCCATTGAGAACAGCTTGCAAAACTGCCAAAATCCAGTATGGCAAGTTTCATATCCTGCCAATTCTCCAATTCCATATTATACACGTATAGCTTACATCAATGTACCAGAATTGCATATATTGATAGATAACCTTTATTGTCATTTTTTTATTGTGGGCACACTGGCACATATTAAAAATAAAATTTTCTTGCCTGCTCTCAAAAGTGTACACGCCCCAGGCCACTTCTACCAGCCGATCGAAGTGGCTCTTGACCGCACTTGGGGACCTCCAATCGCCAGAAAGAGACTGCCCTAAAGGCGAGGGAACTGGTGCAACCACGCATCACCCTGAAGCAGCTGGGGACTGTGTCCTCAAGGGAGCTTTCAATCGGCAGATAGAAGTGGCCTCACGGCGGGTAGAGCGTGTGTGCGTGCTTGCCCCAGGCTGCTTCTACTGGCCGATCGAAGTGGCTCTTGACCGCACTTGGGAAGCTCCAATCGCTGGAAATTGACAGCCCTAAAGGTGAGGGAAGTGGTGCAGCCACGCATCGCCCCGAAGCAGCTGGGGACTGTGTCCTCAAGGGAGCTAGCTTTTGATCGGCAGATAGAAATGGCCTTGTGGCGAGGGGAGTGCGTGTGTGTGCTCACCCCAGGCCGCTTCTACCGGCCGGTTGAAGTGGCTGTTGACTGCACTTGGGGAGCTTCCATCGCAGGAAAGAGACTGCCCTAAAGACGAGGGGACAGGGGCAGCCACGCTTTGCTCCGAAGCAGCTGGGGACTGTGTCCTCAAGGGAGCTGGCTTTCGATCGGCCGATAAAGCGGCCTCATGGTGAGGGGAGTGTGTGTGCGCGCTCGCTCCGAGGCTGCTTCTACCGGCCGATCAAAGTGGCTGGTGACTCTGCCTTCAAGAGAGCTTCTATCGGCTATCGGTATTCTAGCCTAGGCTACCTGCAGGGCACTCCTAAAGGCAAGTTTTCTCCCTACCCCCGCCCTTTCCCCCCATTTCTCTTCACCTCGTGTAGTTCTAACGAACGATGTGAGAAATAGCTGGGAAATGCATGGTTTTAATAGGCCTAAATTTAGGGGGCGGGGCTTAATTTCACTTCATGCCTAGAAATCATGCTGGGCCTTCCTATTGGTGGAGGCCGTATTGTTGGAGAAACACGGTACACACACACACACACACACACACACATATATATTGCTAAAAATATCTATTGCAGAGATGTTCTTCTGTTATCTTAGACTTTCTCAGTAAATCAACACCTTGAAACAGGTTGCATCTGAAGTACACCTTTCCTCTATTCACTTTGCATTTAGGAAGACCCCAAAGCCTATTTTATTTCAGTGAACCTTTGGACTATATTGATTGTAGGCAACCACTGATGATTTTCATGGCTATTTTTAAATGTTATAAGTAAATTTCACTTAATAATTATTCATTTAGTGACTGTTTGTAAGTATGATAGCACTGAAAAAACAGACCTATGACTGATCCTCGCACTTATGACCATCACAACTTCCTGCAGTCACATGATCACCATTTGTGATCTTCCCAGATAGCTTCCCACAAACAAAGTCAATGCGGAAGTCAATAGGGAAGGTTGCAAGTTGCACTCATATGATGTCTCACTTAATAACCACAATGATTTGCATATTGGCCAGGACAAAAAAGGCTGTAAAATTGGGTGTAGTCATGTGATGACTCATTTAATGGCTATTTAATGATGGATTTTCTTGTTCCTTTTACATTTTATATAAACTACACATTGTACACTTTGGTGTGTACTATCTAGAACATAAACATCCATGGGGGATGGGGAGTGAAATAGGGAACAAATTATATATATTGCAACATTGTGATGCAAGCCCCATTACTTGTGTATTTGGGTTAGATGCTACAACTGAGCAGATTCTGTACATTGGCCTAGATATGGCTGGAGTATATTGGGCAAAATTCAAAATTGACACAATAAAGAATAAAATAATACAATTTTTTCACATGGCTAGAACTAATATGGTTGATTTCTTATGAATGTCGGCATTTTATGAGTGAATGGTGAAACAATCCAGACCTTGATTCATAAATTATTACCAGTCAAAAATAAGTGAAGGAGTACACTTCCAAACTATCAGTTTTGTATCTTTCCTTTATATAAGGAGAATCTTCTACTACTACAGTATATTACTTGAATTTTCTCCTTTCACAATGGCAGAATGATTTATATTCTGACCTAGACTAGGTCAGGGTATCCAATTCAAGGCCTTGGGGCCTGGATCTGGCCATGGGGTGCTTAGATCTGGCCCGTGGGGCCACCTTGGAAACAGTGAAGGACCAGCCTGCAGTGTCTCTGCCAGCAAAATGAATGCCCTCCCTCCCCCACAACCATTTTCACTGGCAGAAGGTCGCAGGAGGCCATCACAGCTGGGAACCCGTTTTTGCTGGCAGATTGCTTGGGCCACCACAAATGTCCCCCGACTTGAGTGACATCATACTGATCATGCCCATCCCGGCCCCCCATGGTCAAACACAGCCCTGATGCAATCCTCAATGAAACTGAATTTGACACCCCTAGATTAGGTGTTTCTTCTTCAAAGTCTATTTCTGCCAAACACCCACTCTGATCTCAGATAAATCACTATCAACAGTCAGCAATTTGAGAGAAATGATGAATTAGACTACCATACTGGGTTGTTGGGAGTATTCTTGAACCCTGACCTTTTCTGAACTAGATAGCCTATGCAAGATCGGATCTGGTTAGTATTTGGAATGTCAGGCCTATGTGTTCATCACAAAGCAAACGAGAAGAAAGCCTTATCAAACCAATTCTGTCTTGCTGAAAAGCCTGTAACATGCTTTGGCATTTTTAAAAGCACAAATAACCTTCCTAAATAAGGGGGAAAGTTCTATGAACCCTCATTAAAGAAATCTTATGGTAGCATCATAATGAGGAAACCTGCCCTCATTAATAAATGAGTACCCAATATGAAGAATGACACCAGACCCACACCCACAAGTGCCACACAAGATGCTACCACCACACTTCCACGCGCAGAAAAAGACTCACACCCACACAGAAGAGGAGACACGACGACGAACCAGAACCCATACTGAGCTGCACACTAACGCTTCACGCTCTGACCCATACAGAAGCAAACTAACCTCACCATTGAAGGATGTGGACGACACGAACACGAAAGCAAACAACAAGATACAGCTCACCAGCTCAAGATCCAAGCAACTAAGACTAACCTGAGCACAACAGGCCCACTAAGGCAGAAACACCCCAGCCAATCAGAACCAGCCAACCCCCGGCCTACCCAACACTCAGCAACACAGCAAATCCCGCACCAATCCAATTCACACCACTACAGTTACAAGACGAAGCAGCTGCAAGCACATTACTCTGAGAGCGACAGAGCTGAAGTATGCACATAGCTTGACATGACTGATAAATTGAGATCATGAAACGCTTGCCTAGATACCGTCTCCAATTTACGTCGGGACGCAAACCCGAATTTAACTAAACATCATCATTAATCTAAATCTGCCCGATATAGTATATATTTATCGTTCCGGCGTGTCCTTCGGGTAATTTATGCATCGTCAGTTCGTAGGTTCTGTAAAGATATGCGGTAGACTCCAGTCTGCTCGTTATGTGTAACAGTTTGTACAACGTTTAGCAGAATCTCATCCTGCACATCAGGCTCTCTGTAGTGGAAG
>BHFT01031409.1:12199-27900 GCA_004320025.1 Laticauda laticaudata | reverse complement strand
AGCCACACCCACAAATTAACCCATGCTCACAGAACCGTTAAGAAATGTTAAGAAATTTGAATCCCACCCCTGTAAAGGAGGCCATAAAATTGGGTGGAACTCACTTAACAATCATATCATTTAACAATGAAAATTCTAGCCCCAATTGCAGTAATGTTGAGGATTACCTGTAATGAGTCTCAAGGTGAAGGGTGGATTTAAATCTTATTCAGCATTTTAATGTCTATATCATATTGGTTTGCTAATGAATATATGTGCTGCTTAAAAGACTATCAAGAGTAATTACAAGGCCTAGCCCCATAAACTGGACCTAACAACACACACACACACTTTTACTTTGAAACAAGAGAAGAAGCTGTGAGCATCATCTAAACTCAGGCATGAAATACAAAAGTTGGTTACAATTTTCTGCTCCCCAAATATGATCTTGTTTCTTTGTGCATTTTTTTTCAGAAAGCAATCAGCACCTGCTACTTCACTGTTAGAGGTTCAACACTACTGGTAATCCTATTCCTTGTCTGCANATTCCTTGTCTGCAAAAAAAAAAAAAGCCACCAGTTTTGGCCAAATTTATGAAGATTCTCAAGAAGTGCTCTACACAGTACATACTACAAATTCATTCAGCTTACATCTGACATAATGTGAGAAGGGATTTTGGAATTATGCATAAGATGCTCATATATATACTTCAATGGCACTAAAACCCTAGCCACTATAGAAAACCCCAGCCACAGAATCATCAGAGAAGCCATAGCAGATTGCAAAAAAACCTGACAGCATGAATAGCAGAGATGATTGCCAGCCAGACTGTCAATCATTTGGAACCTGCAACTCTCAAATAGAAAGATCTCCACAGCACAGGCCAGGCAAACACCTGAGCACCAGACAGACTCCCTCTGATGCTTCCAACTCAAACACCCCCCCACCAAGGCACCCAGGTGAAACCAGCTTGCTGATGAATAGAGCGTCCTTTACCGGAGCAGCCTGCATTGCAAGCTCCAACAAAGAACAGAGTGTAGCCCAGCCAATCAAGCCACAAAACAGACAGAAGAAACCCCAGAAACGTTGGGCCTAGATACTCTCCAATTCTACCGCGGGAGAAACCCCGCCGAATAACCAAGGATCCCAATAAATATATATATATATATATACTATATATATAATATATATATAAGCTTTCGCGGGTCGCTTACATGTGTGCTGTTTAGCTTTCCTTCGGTAATTATCCACGTAATTGTAGTGCTCTAAAAGCTTGTAGCAAACGTTTCAGCAGAATCCATCTGCCATCATCCAAGAGCTTCTGTATGGATGTGGGGGTCTCACAGCTCCTGGTTTGCAAATTCCGAGGCTGGTCCATTTCTGATTGGCTCAGGAGCTGGGTCTGTGTTCAATTGGAGTTTGGAAGTTTGCCATTGAAATGGTGTTTTCTGGTTTCTTCTTCTGTTTTTGTGGCTTTTGATTGGCTGCACACTCTGTTTTCCTGTGTTGGAGGCCTTATCCAGTTGCAGCTTGGCTTCGTGTGGAAAGGACGGCTGTATTCAGAGCAAGCTAGGTTACCTGGGTGGCCTGGTGGGGGGTGTTTGGGAGTTGGAGGCATCAGAGGGAAGTCTTTCTGTGCTCACGGTGTGGGGGTGTTTGAGTTGGCAGGCATAGAGGGAAGTCTGTCTGTGCTCAGGTGTTTGTTGTTTTGTGGTGTGGGAGATTCTTCTAATTGAGAGTGCAGGTTTCCAAATGATTGACAGTCTGCTGGGAATTCATCTCTTCTATTCATGGCTTTCAGGTCTTTTTTCAATCTCTATGGCTTCTCTGATGAATTCTGTGGCTGGGGTTTTCTATAGTGGCTAGGGTTTTAGTGCATTGAAGTTGATGGTTGTGACCTGTGGTTTGTCATGTGTTGGACTACGTTTGAGGAGTGTGTTCCAGCTTTTTTACTGCATTTTTGTGTTCATTCTAGGCGGGTACTTATTCTTCTATGGCTGTGCAATGTATTGTGGCCGGGGGTATGGGATTGTACATTGGACAGGACCAATAGAAGAATAAGTACCCGCCTAGATGAATGTCTGTTTTGTCTGTTTGTGGCTCTTGATTGGCTAGCAACACTGTGTTTGTATTGGAGCTTTATACTCTATGAGCTTTGGCTTCGCGGTGAAAGGGACGGCTATTGATCTATTAGAAGGCTTAGGTCTTCATATGGGTGCCTGTGGAGCAGTGGTTGTTTGAGCTGGAGATCAAACACAAGACAGACTCCCCCCTGGTTATTTTCTCGCAGCTCGAATAGAACATGATCCCCAATCCATGGCTAACACCAGAACTCACGCTAGCTTCCTAATAGATTAAATAGCCGTCCTATTCATGCGAACCTCAAATATTTGAAACCAACGCGCGCGTGATTAGCCGCCCACATACGAAACCTTCCATACAGAAGTCTGATGATAGGCCAGATGAGCAATTCTGCTGAATCGTTGCTACAACTTTAAAAGCGCACTACAATGCATGTGGGATAATACCTGGAAGGAAGCTGAACTGCGAATATTACTATTATATATATGCTTGCTTTAATTCCATGACAGTGAGAGCCTACAACAATTAAACAATACAGAAATCAGGCAACAAATAATAGAGTCACATCCAGAAAAGAAAAAAATCAACTTCATTAAATAACCCTATAAGAAGCTTGCTTCCCACTTTAACCCCAGGCCTGGTGAGAAAACCATGTTTTTTGCAACCCTTAAACAAGATCAGATAAGAGCCATATGATTCTCTAGGATATTTTCTTCCAAAGGGCAGATGCAATGGAGAAGAGAAGACCCCTTTCCTGAATCCCAACAGGTATGATGAAGGTGCATGGAAGTTCAGTTCTTCTTCTCTTTCTTTTTTTAAGCTACATCATTTACCTTATGTGTATTGTGATATTATCAGTTTAAGTACTGCCCTGCTCCACATCACTGGCTGCCTTAGATATAGCAAGGAACAGCTTTTCCTGTCTCCTGTAATCTGTGTTTTATAGAGGTAAACTAAGGATTTTTATGCTCTAATCCACAGAATAGTACAAAGATGGTGACATGCAAATATATATCACCAAAAATCTGTTACACTCCTGTGGGACTGTGATAAATTTCTGAAAATCGAACACTGCCTTAGAATGACTTTGATTGGTTTCTACAGGCTAGTACTGGGTCTGCTTGGAATGAAGCAACTTTCCAGAGTCTTTATTCCTTCGTCCCACCACAAAATGCACCATAAAGATGGACATTAATAACCATATAATGTATTTTGGTTGCTCCCCATTTGGACACACACATTTAAAATGGATGCATTCTCTCCAGGAAGGACTTCTAACAAGACATTTTGAAAGTTTAAAAAGCAGCATTCTTATACCCAGTTGGAGAATAGAGCACTAGACAATGATCTAACCAGTATCTGCATTCCTAAATTGCCTTCTACATTCTTGACCGATTGACCTCATCTGTTCTTGTTGATAAACTAGCGTGAGTAGGCTTTGTGTGTATTATTTTTTACTCCACTGAATAAAAATTTATGCTAATATTATTGTTCACCATTTCCCCTCACCCATCCTCTCTACCACCAATGATTTTGGCAAATGTAAAATTCATTATTTCTGTTTTGCAATGCAGTGCATCAATTCTTTCTGCAATGATATAAAGTTACTGGTTAATTTTAGTAGCAACTGATAAATGAGGATGAACAAGAGCAAATCACAGGTTCTGAAATTGAGCAAATATGCGTGTGATGAATGATCATCAACTCTGCTAAAGAAAAAAAAAGAATTATCATAATATTCTTGCTAAATCATTTTCTTTCTTTCTAGTCTTCCCATCCTGGGGTACTGTATGGACTGAAGATAGGAATGTTCTCTGAATTTGTAGACAATATATTAACCTTGTATTTAAATATCAGCCCAAAGCTCAGTTGAAGGCTGAAATGTTAGTCTTTCCAATGTACTGAGCATCAAAAAGAAATATCAGAATGGGAAAGCTCCTTCTTACATATTTAGCAAAAAATAACATTGTAAAGTCACATATTTTGATCTTTCTCTGCCAGCTTCCAAAAAGCTACCCGGATTTTTGTGGACAAGTACTTTTTATGTGTATACTTACAAAGCCTATATATTGTTTGTATTCTGGCACTTTTTCCTTGATGGAAAACAATGAAAAATATGGGATTCTCTGCATGTACTATATAATAAAACTCGGACTATGAAAGTTTAATGGACTCCCAGAATGGCAACACATCACCAGCAGTTTAAGAATCTAATTAACTAAACATGTTTGCTATTTAGTGTGAGAATAGCCTTTAAAATACATACCAGAGACATCATAGACACAACGAGATTTCACTTTAGGCTCCATTCTCTTTTGCTTTTTATGGTAATATGTCTATTCCATTCCACTTCAGTCCAATAGATACTAGATGCTGGACAGAATTCACAATCCCAAGAATCTGAGCTTTGGCTTTTGAAGAAGCAAGCTTCTATCCCTCAATGTCATAAAATTAAACTGAAATATAAATGAGCATTACCAGTTGAAATCTAAAAATCTGAAGAGGAAGCTAAGCAAGATTTCCCATGACCAGAAGGTTAAACTTCAGTGACATTCATAATTCTTTATTCCTGTAAGGTAGAGGCAAATAAACTGTTAAAAGTAAGCAAATCTTAAAACACGACATGGCTTTTTCTGGTAATATGTAGATATTTATACTTTTATGAACACTGCAGGTTTTTAAGAAGAGATTAGACAACCATTTGTCTGAAATGGTATAGGGTTTCCAGCCTGAGCAGGGGGGAGGGCTAGAAGACCTCCAAGGTCCCTTCCAACTCTGTTGTTCTATATCCTATAGTCACAGTGACAATGCTAAATTGAGAAATAGTATTTGAAGAGTGGAATACAATATATACTGCCATATTGTGAACGGTACATGATATATTGGTTAACAGTCAAGTACAATGTGGTTGAGCCCCCAAGTCTTATTTATGCATTTAATTTTTAAAAAATGTATTGTTATTAGGGATTGCCACCATGCTTTCTGGCAGGAAATTTATAGTCTTAAAAAGTGAAATGCATAACAATCAGAAAGTCAACAGATAAAGCATTTTTTATTACCACACCTCTGAACTAAGGAAATATGTGCTGAATTCTGCCTGTTTGCTGAAGTTACAGAAGACTTGCTAGAGAGAATTTCCGCTCTTAGAAAGCAGAGGAGATCAAACTGATGGAAGATGGGAATCAGGAATCCGTTCTTGGCTCCCCTAGTTTTAAATCCCAGCACTGGGATAAAAAACAGCAATCTGGCAATTATTAGAGGGCAAAGCTTGACAGGGTTTTTACATTTTTTTATTTTGTAGATGGGTCTCTCTTGCCTTCCCATACAAGTATTTCCAGAGAGGCTAACAATTAAAACACAAAATAATACCGGCTGGTTAAAAACCAGAATGTATCCAAAAAAGAACAAGCAACAATTAGGCAATTCAGCTTTCCCAAACCAAGCTTCTCCCTCTCTGTCCATCCCACATCATAGTTCGAAACATGCTCTTCAAAGATCCAAATACATTTTGCAACAGAAAGTATCAAAGTACTGGAAGTCTCAATGTGGTGGTAGCTGCCATCTAATTATTCCTCAATTACTATTTTCATGGTATTAATTACACCTTTGTGACATGCTGGTAGCAGATTTGAGACCTTTAATGATGGGACATCCAGAGGACCTCCATTTGTAAAAGCTACACCGACTCGCTTATTGTCTTCCCCAGCTTGCTCTCCCTTCACTGGCATTCTCTCAATATCCCATATATCCTTCCATACAAGCTTGCCCTTTCTCACTGCTATGAGCATCAGTGCAGCAGCCATTTTGCCAGCCCCAAGGCAGGAAGGAGAGAGATTGTAATACAGGAGTTGCTAAGCAACCATGACGGCAATTCTCTCCAGTATCCTCCAGGCCAAGTATCCAAATGATTAGGGCAGAGATTCACATTTTCCTCTGGAGTCCGATCCAGAAGGCTCCTCCTTCCCCCAGAGCTGAGGATAAGAGCGCCTGGCTGCCTGCCTCATTCCCCAGCTCCCTATCTAACAACCACTTCCATTTTCCATGAAATAATACTTCCTACTTTAAACCCTGCCCTTTGATGAGATGCTGTTCCCAAGAAGTGATGAAACATGACTGCAATTCCTGCAATGCTGCTGGGCTACAGCCTGCGCATTTGGGCCTCCATGGGGATTTGGCAGCCAATCCTACAAACAAAATCTTGTGAATTGGTTCCTCATTTCCTTTGCCGGGGTAGGAACCAGGGTTCCCTCTTCTATGGCTGTTTCTATTCTTTCTCTAAACAGAAAGGCATTCCAGTCCTCCCTACCCTGAGAGAAAAAGGGTCGGGTGTTTCTTCCAAATGAAATGTTGCAAAGAAGCGTACGTTTCTCTCTCCTCTGCTGGAAGCATGCCGAGAGGAAACCAATAACTATTTCCACCGCTTTTTACCCAACCCTGTATGGAATTAACTGTGCAGGGAGGGATGCCATATGCTTCTAAAACGTCATGCCGTTAGTAACTGTGTCTATGGCTGTATGGGAAATCCAGCCCCTTGCTAGGGAGAGCTCTCTTTGAAATCTCAAACCGGAAGTCCACATGCTGAAACGCTACCTAACCAGCCAGCTGGATTCCATTGAACCAGGGTCTTCTTGAGTTCTTTTCCTTCAAATTGAGACCAATGCAGAATTGCTTCTTAAATATAGCCTTCAATCTAACACAGGAATGCACCAATTAAAATTAAAAACCTTTTTTTTTTTGCAATCAAAGCATGCTTAGAATTGTTTGCTCTCTATATTCAGCAAACCTCTGGTTATTTAACTGAAAAAAATCCACCATGGTTCTAGCTTTTATGACGATTCAAATAAACCAAGCTTTTTGCAATGCTGGAGCCATGCCTATCAAAGCCAAAAAGAAAGGCAGCTTATTCTGTTTTAACCCAGGCTTGCCCAGCATTCTTTCACAGAACTTTGAAGTCTCAGGTAAAAATGAAATACTGCTCCCCACTTTTCAACAGTTCTGGTACAGATCAACCAAGAGTGGGAGAACAATCATTTAAATTAAAATCTATAAGTGGTTGGTTTAAATTTACTTAGTCTGTATTATACTGTATATATTATATATACATACCATTAACCTAATCAAAATTCATTGGAACATAGAAAGTATTGTAGTCTACCAAATACTGTTAACCACGCCTTACAACTACTCCCAAAACAGCCCAAGTTAAAAGAAAAAGCCCAAGGTTTGATAAAGGAAATCATCTCTTTCTCAGCAACTTCTTTCATATCAAAACAAACACGTGGTAATTTTAACATCACAATGGGAGATTTAGGATATGGAACAACTGCTAAAGTCTAATTGTATAGAACCTGTAAAGCTTTGTTGTATGGAATCAATTTTTGCATTGAAAAAAATCTCCTACCCTACCTAGAAAATTAACATATTGGGGAGAAAGCTTCTTGTTTCTTAAGGAGGGGTCTTTGATCCTGGGAGCCTATACCTAAAATCAGAAATCACACTGCCTGCCACTCGATTGGTCATCACAGTGAGAAATGTTATTATCAGTTTATCCACAGTAGCTTAAAAATATATTTATAAAGACATGTTATAAAAGGTTGCATTCATACTTTAGTTATGTGGAAGGTAGATGTTTGCTGGCCTCATTGAGAGATCATTTCCATTTTTTTTTCAGTCTCAGCAAATGCCTCTGCTTATGGAGTAACTGTAACATTTCAAAACATCACTTTCCCAGCCTGTTTCAAAGGGAAGAGACAGTTTGTGAAAGCTTGGTCCCTAAGGAAGGGTGGGCCCAGACCATTTAAGGTTTTAAAGGTCAGTAACAGCTTCTTAAGCTGCATCTGGAAACAAACTGGCAAATAATGCAATTCACTTTCCAGTGGTAGTGTGGTAATGCTCTTCCTCCATCCTCAGACAGCTGTGGCAAGTTTTTCATTCATTTTGTAATGTAGGAATCTGCCATCAAGAGGGCAAATCAAGTTCTCTAAGCAGCATCAGCTAACCTTACATTCCAACACCTTTCATTCCGAAAGGACCTCTCCCCCAGAAAAATGGAGAATAATTATTGGTCAAGCATTACAGATTTACTAAAATGCTGACAAAAAAAATGATAAAAAAGTATTTACAGTAGATAAACTAACAATGACTTCAGATTAAACATGCATTTCTAATAATGCAGAAATGTTGAAATACAGTAACAAAATTCACTTTCCTGTATAGTTAGCGATTTAAAAAGCATTTATATGAATACTATCAACTGTAAACTTATCTATTACATAAGAATGACAACCATTATGGGTGAGACTGAAACTATTTCAAGCAGTATCTATAAAAGCAATTTTAGTATAAAAATCAGACCTGAGGCATTGTTACTGTGTTTAGTTATTGTATCAGATACTTATTTTTGGAACAAATATAATTATTCCTAAATTATTTTGGGATATTATTAACCCAGCTTTTCCTAATTTGCTGTTAATCTGCTAGAAATTCTTAAATCTTTAAAACAAACCAAGCTGAACAAGGAAGAATTAACCCATGAAATGTTATTACATATAATAGCATTTAAATCTACTGGCTCAATCTCATCCTGTGTTCTCACTTAATTGTCAACAGTAAAGGCAGTCCTCAACTTATAAACAAAACTGAGCCGGAAATTTATGTTGCTAAGTGACAAATTTGTGAAGTGAGTTTTGCCCCATTGCATGACTTTTCTTGCTACATTTGTTAAATGAATCACTGCAGTTGTTAATTTAGTAACACAGTTGTTAAGTGAACCTGTCTTCCCCATTGACTTTTGTCAGAAGGTCACAAAGTATTCATGTGTCCCCCAGGACAGTCAGTTGTCAAGCATCTGAATGGAAATCGTGTGACAATGGGGATGTTCTGTCATAAGACTGAAAAAAGGTCATATATCTTTTTCAGTGCCATTGTAAATCAAGAGCTACTTGTATTCAAATTAGGAAAAGTGCATGGCAGAATAGAATCTTATGACGTTCCTAATACCTTTGGATTTAAAAGTCTGTAGTAACATTGCCTAATGTGAGGAGGAATATGAAAGAAGGCTTTGGGGTTTCATTAAAGCACCACTATATAACTAAAATATTTTTTTTGTCTTTTGAAATTTATGGCATTCTTACAGCCAGATTATTTTCATGTAAAATAACTGGAAAACTGCTGTCTATGCTATGAGAAAATACCAAAATAGATCAAAGCAAAAGGATAATTCCTTGACAAAGTTAGATCTGAGAATATACCTCTGGTATATATAATTATAGAGCACATATAGATAGTACCAGAAAATATATAATGGCAATAAGGGAAGCATGATTTCCACAAATTTTCAGAAGAGAAATATATCAATAAAATAAAATGTATCAATACATCAATAAAATTTCAAATTGGTGAGATGTGACAGAATATTTTTTTTTTCAAATTATGAACAACTATGGTGTGTTAAGCACTGAATGGACTTAGGTCATGAATCAATCTTTAAAAGGGCAATCTTTTCAAAACTGGAGAAAACAAGCCCAAAAATTCTGTTCTGCCTCTCCATAGACATCATTACATTTATGTTCCTGTGCTCTTGGATGCCAAATATAATTTTTAAAAATATCTCACTACAAAATGATCCTCATCTCTCATCTATAAACACAAAGAACAAATCTTGTCTAGGACTAGAGCTTCCATAGTAATGTAACATATTTGCAGAGATAAAGGAGAATTAATCAAAACAATAAAAACTAGTTTTTCATAGTAACACTACAATGAGCAAAAAAGAGCAGCAAAAGCCCCTAAGACAGGGGTCTTCAAACTTGGCAAGTTTAAGACTTGTGGACTTCAACTTCAACACCCAGAATTCCTCCTCCAGTCATGTTAGTTCAGGAATTCTGGGAGTTGAAATCCACAAGTCTTAAACTTGTCAATTTTGAACAGCCTTGCCCTAAGAGATCAAATTAAATTGTTCCAGCCTAGTATGTGACATTTGGAACACATAACACACCATTCACACTGGAAAGTGGTTTAAATTGATCAAATGCCAGTAAGTTCAGAACTAATGTATAGTATGCCATAGGAAAGCAGCATGGTTGACAAGCTCGATATGAAGTGAGTGGTCAAATTGCATCAAAGAATGCCAAAATGTATCTTCTTCTGTATGACGTTTATGTGTTTAAATCTGTCCTAAGGAAGTTTAAAACTGCATCTGATTAAATTATGAACTGGAATTCATCAGCCATAAAGGTTCAGACCTTCATAAACACAGGCAGCTCTTTATTTTTTTCAGAACCATGTGTGTTCCACCAAGACCATCCTACACACATATATGCATATTAAACATTGTAATTCTGCATCCAATAAATTCAAATTTCATATTTAGTTTGGAACTAAGAACCAGAGCAATTTATGCTAATTGATCAAACTTGCATATATTTACCTATTTTGCAGCATTTTTGTACAGTATTTGCATTTTCTTCTACTTGTTAATCCTTCCCACAGGCATGGAAAAACAACCTTCCAATAACTAGGAAGGTTATTATATCCAAGCTTGTGATTAGCTAAATCTCATTTTTATATTATAACAGGCTTTACCTAATGCTTTCCAAAACATCCTCAGTCATAAAAGCTACACAAAGATGTGTTCATTTTTAAGATTTAAAGTAAACAAACCAAAAATTTCAGGATGCTGAATTCTGTACTTACATTTGATACTCCTCATTCTAAATTGCAAAGTGGGATCTGCAATATTACATTAGTAGACTGTGGGTGTTATTATGAACTGGAACTCAAAAGTAGAATGGTTTGTATGCAAAATTTTCCAGTGTATGGGCCTAGTATCTCCAGTCAACAAGACATGAGTGTGGAAAGCTGCTGTCAATCATAGTGGATAATTAATGAGGCTAGAAGAAGCAATGGTTTGGTAACATATAAATTTCTTTAATCCAGTATCATGTACATTTGAACTACCATCTTATTTCCTAAAGTGGCAACATTCAAATAACCTATCCATTGAGAAAAGATTCATAAAGGAGAAAACTATGTATCACATGTTGTCAACTTCCTCTCATTCTGACATCACTGGAATGGAATTTTTTAACAAACAAACTCTCCATTAGCTAAGGAAAAATAACTGCATGGAAATCCTCTCCCCCAGGTATACAGCTACAAGTATTACTAAAGCTCACCAATTGTCTTGAAATTTCAAACACTCACAGTGAAAGCGTCAATCTTTTTATTTAATATCTCAGAGAAATATTCTTTGCAAGATCAATAAAATGTGCCTAATGTACTCATTAAAACTGATTAATTGGTTTTTCCTTCCTATAGAAGTGTGTTTTACACATGTACCTGGATGACACAAACTTTTTCTAAAAATAGACAACTAAATACTTCTACCTAAATTCCTAAGAGAAATTCTGCGTAGGGTGTTTAAACCCGGATCTCTTTAGTTTTTGTCCAGGGATAAGTAAATTCTTTTCTGTGTTTACATTTCAAATGGAGTTTCAAATGGAAAGACATCCACTTGTCCTTTAATTTTCCCACCCCATGTAGTCAGGGAGAAGGGATTTTAGGAAATCCCTACCCCTTTCCAAGCATAAAATAGTTTAAAATGCCATGGGGGGGAGCTCTGTAATCTGCAAGTTCTGTAGTAATGCAAGCCATTCCTGTAACAGTCAAGTCCCCTATCTTAATTTTTCCCACCTATATGAGAGAAAGAGAGCTGTATTCCAATGCATATAGTACAGAATGGATCTATCTTCTTGTGGAATTATGAAGTGTTTCTTATCAATGTATTAGCAGAAGTGACGTGCATAACTTTGAAAGCTGTTTGTGCATCTTAATGTGTAATTAAAAACATCTTAATGTTTAATTTTCACTATGGAAAATAAGGCATTCCCTGCCAGTGCTACCTAATTACAGGATGAGGATAGAAGGTATTTATATAGGACATTTTTAGAGATCTTGTACAATTGGCCATACAAGCTGACTAGGTAGTCTTGAACTCTGTGGTTTCTTCCCCAAACCCCAAAAACTTTAACCTTAGACTGTCTACTATTGACCTCACCCCTTTCCTAAGAGGTCTATAGGGGGCATGTATAAGCGCACCAACGTGCGTACTGTCCCTGTCCTATTGTTTTTTATGTTTCTTATATGTACCCATTTCATGTATTCATAACTATGTATATACTTATACCTATTATCTTGTAAGCGATTGATAAATAAATAATAAATAAACTCAGCATCATCCTGCAATAGCCAGCAAAGTGTAGCAACCAAAGGAGGGTTATAAGGATGCAGTGAAGATGCTCTGATTCAAAACCTGCCTCTTTTATGAAGCTCTGCCAGCCAGAAACTATAGATTCTTTGAGTGAACATATCTCAATTCATTCTCAGAATGCACCAAGGGAGGACATTTGTTGACTCTATTGACAAATCCTTATCCTCACTGTTGGCAGCCTTAGCCCTTCAAACATTGAATCTGGAGGGGGAACATCTGTTGTTCTTTTTTTTTTTTTTGAAGCTTACAAGTTTTTACAAGAAACTCAATGGGTGAAGAAAAGTTCACACACCAGACCTTCACAGAGCAGTCAAGGTGCAAAAGTCTAAAGCTACAAGATACAAAAGTGGCTCTTCTTGCATTTTTGGCAAGTGACTGGTCAAGGCTTCTCTCAGTCTAATCTTAGGAGTGGGAGGAACAAAGTGAACAAGAGCTACACACACTGCCAAGAACTCCTGGGAAGAATATTCAATGTAACATCTAAGAACACATCTAATTCCACATACGCATTTCATCCCAATATATTTATGGAAGTAGGAGGAGTCACACAACTCTTCCTTTCTTCTTTTTACGAAGTAGTCACAAGGTTATCCTCCAGTCTTTTAGATTAAAATAACACTTCTGAAATGAATTTCAGCACATTAATTCTTAACATCAGAGCTGTTAATACAGATTAGGAGTATTACTAGAAATCTAAGTCAATAAATAAATGACATAAACCCTGTATAATCCCATATTGTTTTCTATTTGGATTGAATAGGAATTATAAAACCTCATTTTAGGAAAGTAATGCAACATTATACCCAGCATCATCATTCCTTTATATAGTCATGGTTTGATTAGCCATGCTTTTTTGCATAAACCGTAACTGGTTAGGTTCATACAACATGTAACCCCAAATCCAAGATTTAAATCTACAAAGGCTGGGTCCACAATATGTGAATTAAACTAAAACCAAACAATGCACATTAAGCTTTTGGGAGACTTGTGTGAATTAGGCCATAGGTTTCCAACCCACAAGATTCCGGATTAACAAAATCAACTAGATTCAGATTTTTTAAAAAATTATGAAAATCCATCAGTTGAATCCATTGATGTCTTCCATCAAAGCTTGGGCAGGATAAAACTAAACGATATACATCCCAGACAAGGTTGCTTCATAAACTTTTCCCATTCAAATCAGTGTTGGGAAGAAAAAACCCAAACACTGCAGCATTTCTGTAGGTAAAGCCAGGTTAGTGAAAAAAAGAGAAATCAACCAAACACCATGGTTGCAAGGAAAAGTTAGGATGAACAATGAATGGGAAATGGGAAAAAAAAAACCAACTTTTTTTAAAAAGGATATCCTATGTGCAGTGGATAAAGGCAAGAAAGTTGAAGGAAATTCGTATCTGCTGACATTTCCCACTAGAATAGGAAATAACAAGGGTGAGATAGATGGACCATTGACCTCCAGGCTCTTAATCAAAAGCCCACCTTGGGCCAGAACAGTTCAGTGCAAATCTGAAATTTTAAGAGAAATCTGCCTGCCAGCGGTGACACATTCTCTGCAGATTAAAAACCGGGCATCGGTCAAAACCAACTCTCAAGCCTCTGTGAGTGGATATATAAAAAAGATACCTATAGGACTAGGAGCATGAGCAATGTAAGGGTGGGGGGAGAGGAGGCAGGTATCTAACAGGAANCAATGTAAGGGTGGGGGGAGAGGAGGCAGGTATCTAACAGGAAAAAAAAAATAGCCGACGGGCAGAGGTGGATGCCATTATCTCTGCAATGACACCATCTACCTGGAGTAACTGCCACCTCGCTGGGAATTTTGCTCCGCAGGGAAAATAGTTGAGCACACAACTACAGGCGACGGGCATACAAGGGTAACAGAAAAGCCCAAGTGGGCAAACAACCAGAACAAGTGGAAATCAGGAAGGCAGAACCACCACCACCACCACCACCACCACCACCCCCCGCTTGCGCTTCAATCCCAGCTAAAGAAAGAGATCCGGAATGCTTTCCCGGATCTGTTAAGGCCGTGTGTGTGTGTGTGTCCGAAAAAAGTTAGGGGAGCGGGAAAGGGAAAGGAAAAAAAAGGAGCAAGGCACTGAGGCTGGCGATCCATTTCTGCCCGTCGAGAGCGCGGCTCGAAAGGAACCGATTTCCAACAACATCGGAGATGCGGACGAGTTTATTTGCAATAAACGCTGCGAGGTCTGTGAGGCAGCTTGCTGTTTGGTTTTTTTTTTTGGGGGGGAGAAGGAATCTATCAGAGAGAATCTAACCGGTCGGGGGGGTCGGGGGTGGGTGGGAGGAGGGGTCTCTCTCACCAGCACCATCGCGAAGCGTTCTTCCAGCTCTCCCTGATCCGGCATGGGCACTCTTCCCGGCGGGGGCGGCAACATCCCGGGCCCCCCGCCCGGCTCCCCGCTCTCCGTGTTCCCCATCCCCGGCGGCTCCAGGGGAGGCGGGGATGGCTCGGCCCGTCTGGATCGTCGGTATGGGAGTGAGCCGCCGTGCTTAGGCGGCGACAGCTACCTCCCGATCCCTCCCTCTGTGCCCGGCCTGGGACAAGACGGGCCTGTCGGGACCGCCCCCGGCACCGCCCGCCTGAAGACATCGTCCGTCCAATAGAAGAAAGTAAGGCCGGCTCCTTCCCGACCCTCCCTCTTCTTTCCCCCTTCCCGAGAAGCCGCCCTCGTCCACACGTGGCGCCCCCAAACTGCAGGCGCGCCTGGCGGAGGTCCCTTCGCGACGCCAGCCGAGGTGCAAGCGCAGCACCTGAAGGGGGCGCTTTGCTTTGAGGCAACACCCCAAGATCGTCCCGAACTTCGCCTCTGGTTTCCTGGCAGGCCCCAGTCCCGTTCGCACGGTTTGCAAACCAGCCGTCCCCTTCCATCGACAGCTTTCCGGAAGGCTGTCGATTCCCGAGGGCCAGACAGTTTCTCAGCCCCAACTCGTGTGTGAAAGTCCACGTGCAAGCAAGCTCCCCCTCGAAGCCCCCTTCTCGCGGTTGCCGAAAATCTGGAGGGCTCAAGCAACTCGGGGCGCCTTTCCTTCGGGGTCCCGTGTTTTAAGCCTTTGGGCTCCGGGTCCCAATTGGCCGTTCCTCATCAAACTTCTACGGTCGTCTTTTGAGTCGAATCCTTTCTGGTTTCAGCGAGGATCGCTCGGCCGTGCAAAAAGGAGCACGCGCAGGGAAAACGGCGACCTGCAGAAATTAGGTATTTTTGCAAAAATGAAGCTTCGTGGTGGAGAAGAAGAAGGGGGGACGGACGGACTACGACCTACAATTTTGAACATGCTTCACACGGGGATCCTAAAACCGTAACTTAACAATCCTCCTGTTGTTAAAAGATTGCATCTCCCCCCCCCCCCCCCA
>BHFT01031409.1:0-12194 GCA_004320025.1 Laticauda laticaudata | reverse complement strand
CCCCCCCCCCCCCCAATACGAACCGGAGCATAAAAGAGGAGCATGTGTATCTTTATACATAACACAGGCGCACACGCTCCTGACCCTGAGTTGGGTGGAACTGTCTTCCCGAGCAAAGTGAAAACAAAAGGTGCATCTTTTCTAAACGGACGTTACTCCGAAAATGTGCTCTTCCAGCCCTGAGAGCGAAAGACGGGACCGAGGCGAAGAACAATTGCACCCGCTTCCCCGGGTTTTGTGCACGCTGCAAACAGAGTCAAGAGGACAAAGGGAGCCGTTACTCAATCCTGCCCCTCCCACTGCGAGGCCTCTGCTGTTTGCGGCAGGAAAAGAACGGCTGCCCCCTAATGGCGGAGGTCGGGACGGCGCCGGCCCTGAAGGGCGCATCTTTGCCCGGTTTCAGGATACGGGTGGCGGAATTGAGGCTGCCGCGTCGTGCCAAACTCGACCGATTCACTGGCCTTTCCTAAATCAGGCACCTTCCTCTGCTGTGATTCCCATCGTGCCCAGCTAGAATCGTCACGGGGGACTCCTTGCTGGTGGTTCGCCTGCAGACCTTCCCTGACTTGGCTAAGGGGGACTCCGCCCGCTGAACAAAGAATGTTGCTTCGTGTGTCCGTCTTAGTTGGGGAATGAAAGGTCTGCAGGCGGACGGCAAAGCTCTTGAGAGCACCGAGGGCTTCCCAGTTCAGCCCGGAGCTACAGTGTTGTCTTCTGTGAGAAGCAGCAGAGATGGAAATGACAGCACCTCAATCCGGGCAATGGAGAAATCCGCCCTGAGAATGCAGAGAATTCTGGTGTTGCAAAAATACAGTCCTTGGAACGTAAGTGGGTCTCTCGACTTATGAAAAGGCTTCCCAGAGGTTTTAGGCTTAACTCCTCAAATTCCCCAGCCATTGATCCTCCCCATTCATGAGAGGGCAGGTAGTCCTTGACTCACTTAGTTCATTTAGGGACTGTTCAAAGTTACCACGGCACTGAAAAAAGTGACTTAGGACTGTTTTTCACAGGACTGTTGCAGCATGCCCACGGTCACATGATCAAAATTCAGGAGTTTGGCCATTGACTCAGACTTACGATGGTTGCAGTGTCTGGTGATCATGTGCTTACCTTTTGCGGCCTTTTGGCAAGCAAAGTCAATGGGGAAGCCAGACTCACTTAGCAATCATGTCACCAATTTAACAATTGAAGTGGTTCACTTAACAACTGTGGCAAGAAAGGTCATAAAATGGAGCAAAATTCACTTAAATGCCTCACTTAGCAAAATAAATTGTGGGCTCAATTGTGGTTATAAGTCAAGGACTACCTGTATAGGCAAATTTCCTTTAAGTGTGTGGATAGTAGTAAAATCTGCTGGGAGATTTTACATACATAAAGCCAGGGGTGTGTTTCTATCGGTTCTGTCCACCTCTGTAGAACCGGTAGCTCTGAAGAGCAGCAGACATAGAACCGGATCTATGTCTGCTGATGTTTTCGCCAACTCGCCCATCCAGGCTATTACCTGATCTTTATTTCCTGATTTTTCAACTTCAGCTGCTGTGCAAGGCACAGCTGCAGTTGGAAAAGCAAGAAAAGAGGGCTGTTTCAAAGGCTGCTTCTCTGCACGCAGCATGCTGATGACGATTTACAGGCGCGCGGCTTGCAGCGTGCAGGGAAGCTCGTAAATCCCAAACCGGTAGTTAATCCTGTCGTATCCCACCCCTGCATAAAGCATACCCATTTATACTGTGTTTTATAGGCTTTTGTAAGCTTAATGCGTTAATGTTTGGTCCGGCTAGAAGACACAAGTACCATGTAACTCAGTAGCAAAGAAGTATAGGGCATCTGTATTTTTAATAGGACTATACTAGGACAACCAAATAATATGACAGTGAGACAAAGTCCTTGTCTACTTAGGGACTTCTGTCTGCAAGAGTTATACTATATAGGTACTCAAAGTATGACTTTCATAAATAGGAAATATTAGAACTCTAACAATTTTGGATCAGTTGTTCCACACCCATTCTAAGCTATCTCAAAAGAATTCTTAATTGTTTATAACTTACTAAAATAAGTGGAAAAGAGGTAACCCAGTTAAGTGACTGCGTCTTCCATATGCAAGGTTTATTTCTATGAAATTTGATATTCATCATCTACCAAAGGATGTAACTTTCTGAGATTGACATCAGAAATTTTGTTGAATACAAAAAAAAAAAAAGATGAAGAGGTTAGAAACATNGTTGAATAAAAAAAAAAAAAAGATGAAGAGGTTAGAAACATTCTAAAATAAGATATTCTGCTATTACTTTGTCTAGATGAGGGAACCAATGGATATGAAGGGCTCTGTGATGATGGCAAATGGAATTTGTCATTCCAAGAATTTTAAGCCAGAGCACATCCTCTCAACTAAATTCTTGAAGGGAGGATAGATTAGAGAAGTCTGAAGTTCCACTTTCAACTAGGAAATAGGGAACTGGAAAGATGTGTTGGGAGTGAAGCTCTGGATTCTTATCCAAGTATATCTTCTACCACTCAGAATGGTTTAAGTAACGATAATCCCAGTTTAAGTAACGATAATCTCAGCTGAAGAATCTTAAAGCTATTTAGTATCAGGAGAATAACATGGAATGGTTGGTTACTGTATGTTACTAAATGCCAAGAAGATAGTTTATCTAGAAGATCACACAAAATTAATTTACTCTGAAACGTTAAGGAAATCTTTATACAAACTCATGAAGTCAAAGTTGATTATTTTTATTAAATTATCTAACAAAGATAGTTCTAATGAGTACAGAGATGTACCCAAGTTGAAAAACTGTTTTATCAATAGCAAATATATGCTTTATACACAGTTGAGAAATGCTAAGATTAGATCATCTTTAAATTAAACATTATTTCATTCTTGTTTCCCAGTATTGTCTCATTGACTAAGGCAATACAGATTGTCTCCATGTTTCACTATGTCACATTACTGAAAGAAACAGAGGAGGTCCAAATCAGGAAAAGGGTTGGTGGTAGCAAAAATATCAGGACGATCTTAAATTACCGCGAGCAGGTCAGCACAACACATGCCAAGCAGTTTTGTGCAATCCACCAATGTTTTTTTTTTTATAAAGTTTTATTTGGGTTTTCACAAATACAAATACAAATAAAATATCATTTTTTTTGAGAACAGCATGCTCCTGGGTTATCACTTCTCCATACAGACATAAACTTGATTACATATTCATCTTATGTATTCTGATCCATATCTTATAACTATTTTTGCGGTTTTCTCAATAGTTTTTCCCTTTCTTTGCTTTCTATAACCTTATTTTTAATTATCTCATTCCTTTCTAAGTTCAATTTCATATGTTTTTCAAATTTTCAATATCTTTCTAATCAGTATTTTTATACTTTCATCTATCCTGTTTACAATTTCATATTTTCTTTTCTCATAAAACAAATTTTACTAGACGAGTGTAACACCTTTGTATCTTTTAATTATTATCCATTCAAATCTTGTTTTTCATATTTTCCTTTTTCTCATAAAAACAAATTTTACTAGAACGAGTGTAACACCTTTGTATCTTTAATTATTATCCATTCAAATCTTGTTTAAACTTTAATTATACCTTTACAGTTATAACATTCATTTTCTCACCTCTATTTTATAACACATAACTATTATCAACAGTGTTTTGTTCGGAAAAACACGAGGTAGACCGGGTTCCAACAGCAAAGTCTTCTATTAAGTCAGGATGTAGAAAGAGGAACATTGGCTCAAGCCGCGCCGGTCTTTTTATATCTTTTGCCCGGCGGCTTGCAGCCAATGACAGTTGTTTAATTTTGCGCCTTCCCGCGGCTGCAGGATTGGTTCAAAGGAACCAATCCTTATCGTTCTTAGCAGCCAATGGGAATGCATTATTTGAGCCGGTATTTGCATACAGAACACCCTCCCTCTGTTCAGTCTTACGTCGTGACGTAGTCTCGCAAGTAGGCGCTTCTTCTGGGCTCGACTTGACCTGCGCGTTCATTTGTTCGCGTGTCTCGACCGGTTCGGAGGGTGTTGCTGCTTCCTCTGCTCTTCTCTCTGGAACCGTCTGGAAGGGTGAGGCCTGCATCATTGCCGCCGCCTGAATTGCTTAGGCCGGCGCTTCGCCGCTCCCTCCCGTTCCTTCCGGGCAGGTTAGTCGGGCTTGGCTGGCCTCCTTCGGTGGGTTCTTCATGCAATTTTCTCCAAACAGTGAGTCTTCGTTTGCTCTTTTTGATTTGTTTGTTTATCGGCGTTGTTTTTAAACGGTTTCTTTATTTATTTCGTGTTCCCCCCTCTTTGGTTTGAATTTCCTCTCTTTTGTCGTAGTTTTGGGTTGTGGTTTCATTGCCTCCTTTTCTAAATTTCGGGGACCGGAGCTGGTCAAATGTGCCGCTTTCCACTTCCTTGCCATCGTCTACCGTTAATCGGTATGACTTTTGGGCCTGTTAGGTCTTGTGATTTGTCCCGGGTACCCACAGTGGGATTGTTCCCCGTAAAATTTTATGGCGTATAATCCAGGTCGCCAATTTTTAAAACTCCTGAGTCGTGTGGAGGGAGTCAGGGGGCTTCTCTGGTGTGAAGTTAGGGGTGTAGCCGATCTAGCTGCGATTCTGAGTTTTCTCCCCATCAGTAGTTCTTGATGGAGTTTTTTGGTTTTGTGCGTACTTGGTGTTATATGTTGGCGGGTTTGGAGCAGCCTGGTTTATTTTGGTTTGGATGTCCCCATTGTGTCCTTCTTCCTCTAGGCCCTCCTTGGTAAACCTGACCATTCTTTCAGCCTACCGTTTGCCGCCGATGAGCCGGCCGCTGTGAGGGCATATGTCTTATTTACCTAGGGAGGCTATGGTATTGTTCGGAATGTAAGGCCTGTTTAGTTTTTGAAGTCCCGTTCATCGGACACTAGTCGTCTGGCAGGCCGGATGGGTCGCAAAAAGTTTGTCTAGTTCTTTTATTACCATTTCTGTCGTCGTTGAGGCATGATTTTCACCTCCTAGCCCATATTTGAGTATGCGTCCACGACAATCAGAACGTGTGTCCCTTCGTGGGGCCTGCGAAAGTCGATATGGATCCGGCGACCAGGCCCTGGTTATTTCACAGTCCTTATTAGGCTGCCTTTGGGGGAAGCTGGTCTGGCTTCTGGCATTTTGTTTGCTGAGGTGACCTAATATTTCAATGTCCTTATCAAATGCCCGGCCACCAAGACATAGTCCTTGCGAGGCTTTTTCATTTTAACAACATCTCCAGGGTGTTCCTCGTTGCAACATGTTCAGAACCCTTGGTTGTAAAATGTTGTCCCTGGAATGACTACCCGCTCACCCACAATAGACATCCCTTCTGCTATTAGATAGTCGGTTTGTCTTGGTTCGGAAGGTTTTAAAAGTCTCGCTTTTTTGATTTTTCCGGCCAGCCCTCTTACCTACCCAGTTCAGTATCGGGCTGGGTCAATGGTCTTTGCCGTGGCTTCTGCGCGACATCGTTCGCGGAGATTGGTAGATTTTTCGGGGCATGTCTCTATTTGTAGGGCGGTTCATCGTGGGTGCCGGGTCTTCTTCCGTTGCTGGGCAATGGCGCTCTGCTTTAAAAGCTCCGCATGGGAAATTTGTTTTCCCTGTGCTGGTGTATTAGGTTGTCATTGAGTATGGCTTGCTTAGAAAACTCAGACCACCTAGTTCATTCCTGGGGCGACTCAGGATGTTTGGTGTGGGTTTGTTTCCCGGCCAAATCCCAAGTAGTGGTTGTGTCTGTGATCAATTTGAAAAGCCCGCCCGTACAGGTTATTCATGAAACCGTTTTACCCCAGCGACAAGTTGCTAGGGCCTTCTGTCCAGTTGGCTGTTAGTTGCCGGGCTCGGCTTTTGATAGGAAGTGTTTTGTAGTTAGTATGCGACGGGCCGCCTCTCTTCCGTCTTGAAGTTGGTGGCTCAGGATGGGCTCCGACTCCAAACGGGATGCCCCGTCGCAGGTCACTCTCAGTGGTAAGGTGTCGCTGCAATTGGCATCGAGAACGCGTATTCGAGGTTTAGCAATCTTTTTATTTGTTGAAGGCTTTTCTTTCTTTGTTTCCCCAAGTCCAAATTCTTTGTTTTGTCTAGTAACCGGGATTGTAGGCGTTCTTGCTATTGTGGCCTTATTTGTAGGAATACGTTTGTAAAAGTTTATTAGAACCCAAGAATTGCTGTAAATCGCTTTTGTTCTTTGGCTCTGGTGCGTTATTTACTGGCTTTGGTTTTCTTTTGCGGGTGGGTGTATACCTTCTCCGTCTATAATATAGTCCCAGAAAATTCGGACGCTTCTTTTTGGCCGCAGCACTTTTCTTTTTTTACTTTTAGTCCAGCTTCCCTGAATTTTGGTTAGTACCTTTTTTAGTGTCTGTTTAAGTTGGTTTTTTTCGTTTTTTGCTGAGATTAGGACGTCGTCGAAGTACGGTATACGACATCCTTCCTGTATGCCGTTAGGAGGCGTTCCTGAGGCTTTGAAAACGCTGGTGCTACACTGACTCCCAAATGGATCTCTTGCATCTGCAATGCCCCTTTGTGTCACTATAGTCTGGTGCCTCCGCTGCTTTCGGGGTCTACTGGGATTTTGGTTATGCTTGTGCCAGTCGAGTTTGGCAAAAATTTTTCCCCCCCCAGGGAGTGTAGCAAGTGCTGGCCACTACTGGCACCGGGTATGCGCTTCTGTTGTTAGTGCGTGGTTCAGGGTCGCCTTTGTAGTACCACAGATTCGGATTAACCCATCGGGCTTAATCGGGTTGTGACTATCGGGCGTCTCCATTTTGGCATGGTCTACAGGGCTCTAGCACCCCCCTGGGGCTTACTAAGTTTGTTTAGCTGTTCCTTCGATTTTTGCTTTTAAAGCAAACGGGAACTCAGCCGAGCTTTTTAGTCTATTTAGGGGGCTACTTTTGTGGGTCTAGACTGAAAGAATAGGGTTTCCCGGGTACTTGCCCGAGATTGAGCCGCGAACACGTCCTTGGAGTTCCCGGATGAGGTCTCCTCCCAGTCTGTTGTCTCACCTCGGTCTTCCCGGTCATCCGATGCCCAAACGAGTTGCGAACCATTTCGATGCCCAGGAGGCCGGCCTTGTTCTCGGTCGACTATGGTCAGCGGGAGTTATCTCTCGGCGTTGCTGCTGTATACGAGACTTTGAATTTGGCCCATGCCAACTACGCGGATTCGGTTTCCCCTGGTAGTCCTTTGAGTGTTAGCCGCTGCTTTTTAGTTGCTTGTTCGGGTCGGATGCCACGTGGACTTAGTTGCATTATGGTGTTCCACGAGACCATTAGACAGGAAGGTCCCCAGTCACCTCCATTCGCAGGGTTTTTCCTTCAATTTCACTGTTACATTGACTTTCTTTCCGCTTTCCGTTCTTTAGCGCCTCCCTATTGTAACAGTTTTGATGTGTATTCTCTCTGTTTGCGCGTTTGCTTGTTTTCGCGACCACTTTTCTCTCCAGCTCGCCGGGGCTCGGCTCGTGTGGGGGAATTGGCGCGGTCTCGTCGGGCTGTAGTTTTCTTCTGTTCCAACTGCAGAGGCTTTCTCGATGTTGCCCTGCGTTTTCTCTGCAACATTCTGCTGATGCATCGAAGAAATCTGCATTCCGCTTCTCGGTGTGACTTCTCTCCGCAGCCAGTGGCTCCCGCCAAAAATTTCTTTTCGCCTCTTTCTTGCCGGCATGGCGTGCGTGGACCTCGCTTCGTCTGATCTCTGGTATGTTTCCTCCCATAGTTCTTCGTGGATGGGTTGGTAACGGGAGAGTTGTTTCGCTTCTCGTGGCCGCCGATTTTGTTCGCTCCCTGCTCGTGTTCATCTGCTCTATGGTAAACGGTCCGACTGTTTTCGCGGCTTCGGCGGCTTGTGGCTTTCCGCGACTGGCCTCATACTAGGGTTATCTTCCGGCTTGTTCAGCAGCTTACTTTGTGACCGCCTGATCGCTTAGCCCAAGATTACTCGGTCCCTCATTCGCCTCGTCGAGGTTTTGAGAATTCGCATTTCTCCCCCTATCTGTCGCGAGTGCGGCCACGAATCGGGGCTACCGTCTTCACCTTCTTTCTGGTCTCTTCCTGGGTTAGAATTCGTGCTGTCTATGAGGTTGATACCGTTGGGTGCGTAGTGTTTGTGTTTTCAGTAGTTTCTGGGAGCTCGGAACCAGGTTTTTAGCCTGCTTAACGTCTCGGCGGGCTTCGCCAGGGCTTTTTGCCATTTTGAAAAAGTGGTCTCGGTCCGCAGTGCGTTTAGAAAAAACGGCCCTCTTTTTGCATTGTTCGGAGTATGTCTTCCATTCCTCGTTGCTCTCCAGGTACATCTGAAGCGGTCTGCATACGAATCCCAAGTCTTCCTCGTTGGGTTATTAAAAGGTGCGGGCGTGCGGTGTTCCAGCCATTCTCGTTGTCGTTCTGGGAATTTTCTCTCACCGTTCGTGCTCTCTCGGTCTCGCGTTTAGGACGATCCCACCCTCGTCGCCAGTGTTTTGTTACGGAAAAACACGGGTTGAGACCGGGTTTCCAAAAGGCAATAATTCTTTATTTAAGTCAGGAGTTGTAGAAATAGGAACAATTGGCTCAAGCCGCCGCCGGTCTTTTTTTAATATCTTCTTGCCCGGCCGGCTGCAGCCAATGACAGTTGTTTAATTTTGCCGCCTTCCCGCCGGCTGCAGGGATTGGTTCAAAAGGAACCAATCCCTTATCGTTCTTAGGCAGCCAATGGAATGGCATTTTTGAAGGCGGTTAATTTGCATTACAGAACAAACAGAATTTCTGGCTTTGCGTTACATTCCTTAAAATCACACTTAGTTTCTTGAAAAAATTGTGTGTATATATATTTATGTATGTATGTATGTATGTATGTATATGTAATATAGTATGTATAACAATAGTAAATGAAATAATCTATTCAAGGTTCACTCGCCATTAATATTGATGGCAGTCTTTTACATTTGTTTAAAATATTTCCATCTTTTTAACATAAACATTACCTATATATCAGTTGTTCATCACTTTTAATCACCTACTATTTATATTTTTACTTATTACTGTCTTTAAAACAAATAAATAAAACAATAGTTATTAACAATAGTCCAATGAAATTATTATTCTTATTCAAATTCATCCTATCAACTGATATTAATTTTATTAAAAAATCTTTCCATTTTTTCTTTTCAATTTTTTTATACTTTCTTTTTAAATCATTGAGAGCTTATTCTCTTATCCTCTTTGTTTCATTTTATGACTGACAAATTTCCATTACACATCAATACCAATTTTATCTATCACTTTCAATCATATATCATATTTTCTAACTCTTTCTATTTCTAGTATAACAATTGCTATCTCAGTGTACCTTTGCAGAATTCCTCTTTTTTAACGTTAATTTTTAACTCCTTTGTCTCCTTGTGTCTTTTAAATAGGCTTATGACCTTTAATTCTTGTACACTTTTCCTGTTTCTCTATATCTTTGGTTTCAGTCCTTATATTAATTTTCTTTTCCCTTCATCTTCCCCCTTCTTTCTTCTCCCTCCCTTTTTGTTCCCTTTCTATTCTGATTCTCCCCTTCTGTGATCCTCCTTTCTGCTTCTCCTAATGTTATAGTTTACTTTAGAATTACTCTTTTTTTGGCTGTTGCTCAAGTCTTTAAGCTTTAAAATTCTCTTTCTCCCCTTTCCCCTTTTTTTAACCTGCTTAAAATTGCTTGGTCATTAAATGATTGGATTCTTCTTTTGTCCTGCCCTTCTTGTATCTGCAAGCATTTCTTGTGTGTTTTCATATGTTCAGAATCTTCGCATTTCTAAAAATTGAAATCGAAGCCAACAAGATCCCTTCTTGCACTCTTGTGCTTTCTTTTTTGTTCTTAAGTTTCTTTTTAGCTCTTCAGGAGTGATGCTTATTTTAAAGATTTTTAAACAAACCCCCAATTGATTTTATTTCATTTCATTATGGATCCACCATCCAACAAAATTTCCAGGAATCCCAATACCCAAAAGCTGGTTTCCTGCTTCTTTTTCTCACTTTCTCTTTCCAGGGGCTTTGTTACTCTTGTAACAAAGTTTTCCAGCCCTTTACAATGTGTCCTCTCTTCTGCTTTCTTTTTTTAATTTTTTTTTAAATTATCCAAGAATCTTTATCCCTTTGACACTTTATTTTCAGCTAGAAATAGCCTGTTAACGTCAAAGTGGATTAATATCAATTTCTTGTTCAGATCTCTTCTTCTTAACATTCCAAGTCAATTAAAACTGTCATTGTGAGAGAAAAAAACCCAATTCTTTTTCCTTTCTCTTTTGCCACTTTAAAAATCTTTTTTAGGAATAGTATTAGTTTTTGTAATTCACGTTCCAGGTACCTTAAATAGATGTTTACTCCATTCAACCCGGTCAATCAAGCTTTCTCCTTTTAACTTCCTCCTGCACAATCTTGTCCAGTCGGGTTCTTCTTTGAGGTGGCCTTTTCTGACCACCGCTGCAACCGCCTTTGGGAAAGGGAGTAATGGCCAGCCAAGGAGGAGAGATGTGGCTGTCCACAACCCTGCTGGGAGTCTCCCCCTTCTTCACCACCTCTACAGGGTGACTTCAGCCCTGAATCCAAGCGGCTTGGGACGCTCCAGCAGCGAGTACGGATTAAAACCACACACAATCGCAGATTTTGGTCTGTCGCCGAAGAAGCCCAAGCCGGAAGTCCACCAATTTTTTTTTTTAAAGTAACAAATTTAGAACCTCCCTTGCCTTCATCTCCAGTATTTCTGCCCCACTCCATTACCTGCAGAAGAGCTGGTCAGTACTCCATGTATTTCTTTGTGGTCCACAAAGATTTCTAATTTATCACTATGGCCCTCAATGACAAGGTTATTGCCACATGTAAAAGAACACCTGGCAGATCTAAACACAATCCTGGCTGGTTTGTCCTGCATTAAGTCAAATCATTCATTCTTGCATCACGAATCAACTTACAACCATTAATAAAATTGTATCTTCCGTATGTATTTTCTCTCACTCTCTTTCAAATTGCACTCAATCTTTCTTTCCTGATTTTGCTAGGCTCCTCAAAAGTTTTTTATCTCAAACTTTGCATGTGTTTTACTATCTTAGAACAGGGAGTATTAAACTTGACTTCATTGGGGGCTGCATCAGGATTGTGTTTGACCTTGGGGCAGGGTGGGTGTGGCCAGGGTGGGCATGGCCAACTCTACATTACTTGTGTCAGGAGTGCATATGGTGGCCCAAGAGCTCTGCCACTGAAAACGGAGGTCTGGAGGCTGTGACCGCCTCCTTCAA
Organism: Laticauda laticaudata; assembly: GCA_004320025.1. Classification (NCBI taxonomy): domain Eukaryota; kingdom Metazoa; phylum Chordata; class Lepidosauria; order Squamata; family Elapidae; genus Laticauda; species Laticauda laticaudata. The sequence continues at coordinate 937 of BHFT01031409.1, read as the reverse complement.
GCAAAAACGGAATTCAGGAGAGCCCTCCCGAGCTCCATTTTCACTGGCAGTGGGTTGCAGGAGGCCATTGCAGCCTCACAAGCTCCACTTTCACTGGCAGGGGTACTGTGGGCCAGTCCTTCACTGTTTCCAAAATGACCCCTCAGGGCAGATCCAAGCGGATTCAGCCCTTAGGCCTTGAGCTTGACACCTATGCCTCAGAATGGACAGCACTCAGGGGCTGATTCATTCTTCATGCTGATTAAACTCATCTATACTGGTATGAACGCTAGTTAAAAACAACAACAGAAAGCTGCCTTCTCCAAAGTCTTTTTTTTTTTTGCATTGCTAAAAGAAGTGCTAGACATTGCAATGCAATGCCAACAGAGCTACAGGGTACCAAGTTAAGAAAGGCTACTATAAAGCATGAGAGATGCAAATCATTTAAACATGCCAACACAAATGTCAAAGTGTCCATTATTTGCCTGAACCTGGGAATCAAAATGAAACTTCTTCTCAGGCTTGAAGTGGTTTGTCTTTCTTAACTGTTTTGGAAGGATGTGAGCATAATCTAGCTAAAACCATAGAATGTCAGGATTTGATAATGTATGAGTTTCATTCAGGCCCTGCAATTGTTCCCATAGAACTCAAAATTTTGGCTGCCTATACACAGAGAGTTTATTTAGATTCTCTTCCAAGCAAGGTAGCCATAGTAATGGGAGTTTCACTGTAATGAGTTGTTTCCCTCACTGGCAGAGTTTCTTCACTTAATCTGCTCTCCTTAATGGTACCAAAGATCAGCACCTTAAAATATAAACTCATGTACTAGATGCTAGCAATCTGTGGCTCTGCAATATATATCCCTTATATGTTTAGAAAGCCCCGGTCCCACTGTACTTACGGATGCAAAGAGGATGTAAAACGTTAAAAAAAGCTTGCCATCTGTTGGAAAACGCTA
>BHFT01031408.1:0-14637 GCA_004320025.1 Laticauda laticaudata | reverse complement strand
GATGAAAAACGGATGCAGTGAGTACAGAACGGAAGCATCGCGTTAACCAACAGATGGCAAGTGTTTTTCTCCTCTTTCCATCCGTTGGTGCTGTGTTACAAGGGCTTTAAATGCACAGTAGTAGCTCATGGTAACAGCTAACTCAACAACTAATCAAGAAATGAGAATATCTGTAGGGTTATCTGAATATCTGAATATTTCAGGGTTGAAACATCACCAGATGATGTTACCTAGTTTGAGTAATGAAACATCTGCAAGAAAACAACTAAGCTCAGAGAAGACCCATGATGCCTCAACAAATTAAATATTTGGGATTTTAGGAAGAAGAGAAAAATAAACTCACTAGAGTTTTTGAGCTTAGCAAATTAATAGGGAGGAAGTACAGCTTTTTTTTTTTTTCAAATGTATGCTGAATATCTTTCTTTTGCAGAATTGTAATTCAAAGTACAAGAAGAACTAGTCTGCTGTAGTGGTTAAGTTGCTGACATAAAAAGCAGGAGACCCTGAGTTCTAATCCCACCTTAGGCATGAAAGCCAGCTGGGTAACTCTGGGACAGTCCCTCCTTCTCTACCCAGCCCATCTCACTGAGTTGGTGTTGAGGGGGAAAGAGGAGGAGGAAGAGGAGGGAATATTATGTATGTTCACTGCCTTGATTTATAAAGTAATAAAAAAATTATAATAAATTTATTTTTAAAAAAAAAATAAGAAAAGACATGTTTTGTTCCATGTGATTTGGTTCACATTTTGAAGGGAAATGTTTTCCCGTGGTCACTGAATCTGTAATACCTGTGTAAGTCTGTCTAGGTAACTTTAGATGTCACCTCGGCAAGTGTGCAGAGGAGGAACATTTACACCCTGAAAGAGTGCGTTCATTTTATATGATAGACTCAGCTTGTGAAGAAAGCCTGTAATGCCAGGTGATTATCAAGACAACTTCCAGTTTATGGCAATCTGGGTTGTTGAATGTGATTAAAATAACTGCATAGTAAATGTTCGCCATATCAATTGGCCTTGAAACATCAGGAAACAATGAGGACCAACCCAAAAGAACTTGTTTGTTCAGGCAACATCAGTAGCAGTCACGTGAAGATGTGGTTTCAGAGGAAAAACACTGAGGGGGAGTGTCCTCAGTGATAACATGGCTATACTAGAGAGAGGGAAAGGTTTTCCCCAGTTTTATTGTGTTATTCTGACTTCCAGTTAAAACCCAAGGGAATATATTATATAAATAGTACTTGGATTATAGGAGCTGAAGCAACCTTCTCTAATTTTGTATGCTACCTATGAGTTGTATTATCTATTCCTTCATATTGGGATTAAAGATATATTTCATGCCTACCAAATTAGGGAGCAAGGAGTTTGAACAGGAGGTGAGGAACCCACAGCCTCTTAACTGCATATAGCAATCCTGACATATTTATTCAACTTCCAGGGTCTACGAAGATTGGGGGGGTGGGGGAATCAGTGGAAAGTTCTTGGTTTTTGAATGGCACAGTTTTCTGCATGCAAAAACTAAACACATTATGCATTATATTTCTAGTCGAATTAACATACAGGTAGTCCTTGATTTGTGACAGGTTGTTTAGTAACTGTTCAAAATTACAATGGACCCAAAAGGTATTTATGACCAGGATTCAAAGTTTTTTTGATGGCTGTTCTCCATCCCCACCCCCTGCAGTCACATGATCACTTTTGGGGCACTCAACAATTGATCTGTATTTATGGCCATTTGCAGTGTCCCACATTTATGTGAGCTCACTTAACAATTGTGGCATTGTCTTAATAGCAATAAAGTGTGGAGTTCACTTTATGACCATGTTTGCTTAACAACCACTGCAGAACTGATAATAAAATTGGGCATGGTGACATGAAGATCCATTTAACAACTGGCATGACTTACAATCATAATTGTAGGCTCAATTGCTGCCTTAAGTTGAGGGCTATCTATATTGTGATTGAAAATAGTGGCCATTGTTTTGTCCCTGCTCCTTCAGTGCTTTTTATTACTCTCCCTGTGATCTTGGGGAACAATAGTAACCTGTAACAAGTAAGAATAATAGAAAGTATTATTAATTAACAAGATCAAAATTGGTCTTCAGACAAATCAGTATAAGGAAATTTAATGGCTTTCCCTTCCCTTCCCTTCCCTTCCCTTCATTTCACTCCCCTCACTGGTAATATTCAAATAATAGGATTTCAAGCTTATCATTCAGTGTTTGAATATTCTTCCCTACCTATTTCAAGCATTGCTAAGCGAGATCCCACAAAACTACGATTCCAGAATTTCTTGGAAATGTGCCATGATAATTTGAATTGTTTAGGCTTAGACTGTAGGATATAGTACATCGGCTCATTTCCAAACCAAAAGTTGAAACAGATGCCTTAGGATCCTGAAACTGATTTTCATTCCCACAGCATTCTTGTGCATAATTCAAATGTAGTCAATGGAGCAGCTAGTAATTCAGCTTGGTTTAGATAATGGAAAGAGTGGCTATGGAACCATATTTCAACATTCATGGAGGTTGGAGTTTGCAAAAAGACTGGAAGATCATTTTGAGGAAGTTGTTACCCAATTACAGGTGATTGATTATCAAGAAGAGAATGCTGTGGTTGTGACAAAGTATATGCAAATTTGATTAAGGTGATGAACCAAGGCCATTATTGTTGTTGCATATTTTTATGATGCTATGGTAAACCAAAATGTGCTATGCGAGTCCCGTCCAGTGGAGAGGAAAAAAATTGTTAGTGTACACTTCTAATTTGTCCTATACCTATTACTAAATGTCTACTGAATTGATGAATATGATACAAATCTTACTTACTTGTATTACTTGTATTACTCTTACAAAGCAAGAGTAGATTGCAAAATTGTAACCACCTTGAAAAAAAATCAGTAATGACCCAAAATGCAGTAATTAGAATAGATTTGATAGTAACAATTATTTTCACACTAACCATCTCTCTCTCTCTCTCCCTCCCCTCTCGCCTGGCCCACTCTTTCTTTCTCATCAAGTAACTTTAGTAAATTGTGGGAATGTAAAAGACCTCATGTAATTTGACAAATGCATCTGACATAACATTTTGTAATCTTCTGATTAGCAAGCTAATTAAATGAGGAATAGTTTGGCATGACAATTTAAAGCATCCAATTAGCAGCATTCATTCCAAGATCTTATTTTTCCTCAACATTTTTAATTACTATCTTGGATGAGGGATGGCTTATTTTATTTACAGATGACACAAAATTGGATAGGTAGCTAATGTCTTAGAACATCAAAATAAAATTCAAAATGATTTTGATAGGTTAGAGAAATGGGCTGAAATAGCAGCATGAAATTTAATAGAGACAAATGTAATGTTTTTCATTTAGAAAATATACAAATGTGCAAATATAAAGATATATCTGGCTTGACAATAGTGTTAATGACAAAATATATGAAATAATAGTTGACTACTAACTGAAAAACTGAATATCAGTCAACAGTCAGATATGCATACAAAATTCATATTTAGGTTGTATCAGTTAAAACTTAATTTCCAAATCACAAGAGGTGCTTTGGTCAGTCTCCTCTTGTATATTATATTCACACATTTTAAGAATAATTAAGATAAATTTTAGCTGGTTGAGAGAAAGGCAGTAATTATGATCAAAACCAAATCCTATGAAGAGATATTGAAAGAAATGTAAATATTTAGCTATAAGAAGAAAAGACTGAAAAAGAATATTAGAGCAATAGCACTTGTACTAACTGTATATACTGCTTCACAATGCTTTTACAGCCCACTCTAAGTGGTATACAGAGTCAGCCTATTGCCCCCAACAATCTGGGCCCTCGTTTTACCCACCTCAGAAGATGGAAGGCTGAATCTATCTTGAGCCTGGTGGGATTTGAACTGTCAAATTACAGGCAGCCAGCAGCCAGCAGCCAGCAGAAGTAGCCTGCAACACTGCATTCTAACCACCACACCACTGCAGCTCTTGTGATTGTGTTAATAATTTATAGAATTCATTATTTCAAATTGTTTGATTCTTAAAATCCAGAACCTACTTTAAGTGATCTCCAAGAAATTGAAAAGATTCAGGATAGGTATCTAGCAAGTCAAAAGTTTTTCCCTGACCACCTTAAAAAAAAATAATTCAGTAAGATCTATTTAAAAAAGTTTTTTCCTTGCTGCAATCTTCCAAAACTACTGTTATAAAGATAGAAAGATCAGTGTCAGAATTATGTTGCATTGTCCTGAAAGTCTTCTCCATCTTCTGAGTTTGGCAGTGTGGCAAACAATGGGCTGTGACTGAGTAAATCATGACTAGGGATAAGATAAAACTACAATTGTCAGCCTTTCCAATATTACTGTAAATCACTAGTGAGGAAAAGTTTTAAGAGATATTTCAGCTAAGGAGCTTCATAGAGGATCATAGAATATTCTGTTTAATTATTAATTCCAAATTATTGAACCACATTAAAAAAAACTTGGGTGTAATATCTCATTGCCACAATTTACAACACCTGAATCCATATTATTTGCTTTTGCCATATTGAATATAATGTCTTGATGTAGACTGTAAGAATTTAGATATGTAGAAAATGTGTGTTCTTAACCAGTTGAAGACGTGCCCATTATATTAACAACTCTTAGGTGCAGAGGCATAGTTAGAACTGCTCCTGAGATTAGGGTTGTCTTCATGAATAATGTCAATACTTAGGACTTAACAGTATGTTTATCTCCTATAAAATCTCCTGTGTTCAGCTATTACTTCAAGAACAGTTCTGGAAAAACCCAGAGAAGGCAAATAAAAAGTAAGAGATGGAGAAAAAAAAACCTAAGAAAATGTTTATGAAAATGCTCTGCTATCACAAAGGTTTTCTGACATGTAGAATGTTAAAAAATGGAAATGCAGTATCAGATGCCAAGTTATTACAATTGAGTCTGGTTCAATTCTGTGGCAAGTGAGTTAAAGGGGGTGGAAGCATAACTGCAGCCACTGCCCAAGCAATCAGGAAAACTCAATGTAAATATTTTCACAGTAAGCCTGAAGAGCTTTGTGGGGCCAGGGTGACGAGAATCAGCTTGTTCCCCACCACTCCTGTTCAACTGAAGCTATGGAGAATTGTAATTTCAGGGCAAACATTTCTTGCTCCACAGACATTTCCTTCCTCTTTTCCATTTTTTCCCCTGCCATCCATACCTTCAAGTCCAGCATCCAACACTGGAATGCTAACATGACCTAATGTTTTGAGGCCAATCTTCTCCCCTCATTGGTGAGGCAACTTTATAGTATATTTCTGATCAGCTCTTCATTTGAATGACTTCTAACAGGCTTCTCTTGACTTTAGAAAATGAAAGAGCAGACTTTAAACAAACAAACAAAAAGTGCTATGAAAAGTTTTCCTCAACCTTGGATTTTCCAGTCTGGTTGAGAGTGTTGGCTATTGTACTGAATACATTCTCTTTCTATTTTGCTTTCACTTTAAGTACTCCACAGACAGCATTTTCTCCTCTCTCCTCTCCTCCTCCTGCTGAAAGGCACAAATTGGCTCAAAGTAACCCAGCAAGGCCTTGATTTTGGGCCTCCCAATCATAAATTGACTCGCAACTGTTATTCCAATTGGCTTTGATTTTATTAGCTCTGTTATTCTATGTTCTAAGTGAAGGATGGTTGTGGGAACATAAAATGTTTGGCAAAGTTGTTGATACCAATTAATTTGTCCTTCCTAGCATGGCTAATTGGTGCTGACCTTGTGCCAACAACTAATGTCAGTCTGGGCAATCTGTGAATATGGATGCCAATTTGGATAGAGAAAAGGGACATGTATTTCTTCTCCCCCAGGCCAATCTTCTCTGTGCCAAACAGCCAAGCTACTTGGTATTATCAGACTCTGGTAAATAGAGGGTCTCTGACACCTGAGGTCCTGGCCATCACCTCGTCCTAATCCAAACAAGCTATAATCAAAACCAGCCATCTCAGCAGGAGAATGAAGAAGGGAGGAATGAAGGGGCTGCCACTAAGTATCTGCCTCTTTTTCCTGCTGTTGCTTTATCCTGTTTGTCTCTCTTGACCCACTTGGCCTGGCCTGGCCTGGCCTGGTCAACTTAGGTTTGGGAAGCAGAATGTTTTGGCTTAACCCCAAACTCTCTGGAACTGTGGACAAGATGGTTTCCAGTTGGTAGGAATCCCCATTTTGTCCTGGGACTTTCGTTTTCCCAATCTACCCAGTCATTTGAGTAGATAGCTTTTCTAATTCTCTTTCCAAAAGGAAAATAAGTGGAAGAATGTGTTGACTAGACCAGGAGTTTCCAACCTTGACAACTTTATGATTTGTGGACTTCAACTCCCAGAATTCCTCAGCCAAGGAATTTTGGGAGTTGAAGTCCACAAGTCATAAAATTGTCAAGGTTGGAGACCCCTGGACTAGACTATCAATTTATCTCCCATTGGCTAAATATGGACAGTCATTCAGTTCTCTCTTTTTTTTTCTTTATATGCTGAAACATGTAAAGAACAGTTGCTAGAATTGGGTATGTCTAGATAAATGAAAAGAAGGAATAGGAGTGACATGATAGCAGTGTTCCAGTATCTCAGGGGCTGCCACAAAGAAGAGGGAGTCAAGCTATTCTCCAAAGCACCTACGGGCAGGACAAGAAGTAATGGGNGGGTGGAAACTAATCAAGGAGAGAAGCAACCTAGAACTAAGGAGAAATTTCCTGACAGTCAGAACAATTAATCAGTGAAACGACTTGGCTACAGAAATTGTAAGTGCCCCAACACTGGAAGCTTTTAAAAAAAGATTGGACAACCATTTGTCTGAAATGGTATAGGATTTCCATTCTGAGCAGAGGTTGGACTAGAAGACCTCCAAGGTCCCTTCCAACTCTGTCATTCTGTAAGTTCAATGTAAGAATGATTATGACATTATCTGCTAGGATGGGGAGGTGGTTACTGAGTCCTCCCCCCTTGCTCTGGCCAGGAAAAGTCTTTGCTAATGGAATCTCGAGCTACCAGATCTGGGTTGCAAAACTCAAGTTCAAAACTTTTATGGTCACACAATTTGCATACTTACTTTATTAGCCACCTTGAGAAATGGCTTGTACAGAGGTTTTTTGATATTAAGAACCTTCGGAAAGGACAATTTCATTAGACCAGGTGAGTTTCCTTCAAAAGATTTCCTTAGCAAAAGATGTTTTATGCAAATTTACGTTTAATTCATTTTTAACTTTAAAAATTCTTATTTTGTAATGAACAGCAAAAGAGTGATTAGAAAATTGATTTGGGGAAGCTACAAATGGACTAAAGGGCCAGATTGATTTGAAATATGTTTTTGAAATTTAGTAGAAGAAACTTTCCTGTGGATTTTTAAAAATTCTGTTAACATATATGAAGATTTTGAAAGTACAAGAAATCTTCCCATGGGAAAAGGTTGTGGATTAGAGGCAGATATGATAAGAATGGAGGTTGGACACTAGAGGGAACCCAAAAAAATTAAAGATTACAATTCAAAGAGAAAATGCCCACAATACAGGCTGGAATAACATATTTTAACTCTGGTAGAACTCAAGATAATTGGGGAACAATGCACATAGAAGTTATCTGCTATCACAAAAATTGATTTAAAAGAGATAATGGAAAAGGGTAAGATTGAGATGAAATGTTATGAATGTGACTTTAAAAATGGCAAGTTACAAGAATGATATGGAAAAAGATATACTTGATTTACAAATGAGACTGGCTGTTCATTTCATTATTTATAACATCATAACATATTACTTTATCTAAAAATATAACAAAGTATTTCTTCTTCCCACATCTTACATCTTTATAAACTTTTGATGTTTGTAAGTTGCAAAGAATTGCACATAAATTTAATAAATAAATAAATAAACAAAACTTTAAAAAGTGGTATATCTGATTAAGGTTAAAATATACTGTATATATAGTAGGTTATTAATGTACACTGGTGAAAGATTAAAATATACAGTATGTTATTATTATTGGTAACTTAATAGACTTTTGCAGACTGAATGATAAGGTTTTATAATTTGTTTATAAAGAGATAAATATAGGGGGAAAGCCATTTTTTTGTTGTAAAATCAGAGAAGGTGATGAATTACTGAAATTGTTTGTACTTGAAGATCAAAATGTGATGAAATGTGTACCTGGAGAATCAGTGAATAAGAATTTGACATGAAGTCACTTCTTTATCTCTCTCCTATTTACTATTTTTCTGGTTTTCATTTTTTTTTCTTCACACTTTTTTTTCTTTTCATATTCCCCTTAGTTTGTAATAGTTTTCTTTTAAATCTTTATCTAAACCTCAGTACAAATCATTATTTTAAAACCCTGCTCTTATGTCTTTGGAGAGTCTCAGTCATCGAGGTCATAGTTGTCCCAAAGGTGCTTTTTCAAGAGGCAACTGGATTTCTGGTTTTTCTTTTAAGATGTTTCACTTTTCACTTAAGAAGCTTCTTCAGCTCAGATATATAGCTGGATGAGAAGCAAAATGTCTTCAAAGAAAAATAAGAAAGTCCAGTTGCCTCTTGAAAAAACACCTAATTTAATGTGTAACCCAAAGAAATACTCATTTGATGCCTATTCAGATCCTTCTATAATGCTACTACTGATATTTTCTCCTGTTATTATTTATTTATACTATTTATATAAAATGTGGATTTTTTTTCTCACAAACTCCAGTTCTAAACTAGAGTGATGCTTCAAGACTATGCAAGTATTATTATAGCAGGTTTTAGTTAATTGGTTAAAATGCTTTATGCCACCTCAGCCATTATGAATGCATTCCAGCAAAACATGAAAAACAACAGTACAAAATATAAATTTTCATTAAATACAAATATGAATTAACATGTAAAATAAATCTCAACATACATTGCATTTCTTTATTATTCATCCATGACTGCATATCAATCACTTCAGATACAATCATTCCGCACTCCACAGTCCCAAATTCTTTGGACAATCCATTTTTTAATATTTTCTTAAATACTAGTATGCTGTCCTACAAGAGGTGATTCCACAGAATGTCTGTTTCTGAATTCTCACCACATAACACATGGCATGGAAATTCTCAGCAAATGTTATTTATAGAGATATATTCTCCATCCTGGAGATTAAACCCCTCTCCTTCCTGGCCTTCCAAAAAGGAGTCAAAGCATGGTTGTGTGGCTCCACATGATGACGCCAGAGGAGCACTCATCTGTAGGGCTGGCTTGTGCCCTGAAAGTCCCTCCTTTGCCTTTTAAACAATTTTAACAATATTTAATTAACTTTGCCTATTTCTAAATGTTTAACTTTTATACACTATTTTTATATTTTAACATTTTATTGTGCATTGCCCAGAGTTCCTCTCTGAGGGAAGATGGGAAATTTAAAATTGTGAAGAGAGAGAGAGAGAGAGACAGACAGACAGGAGAGAGAGAGAGAGAGAGAGAGAGAGAGAGAGAGAGAGAGAGAGAGAGAGAGAGAGAGATGATAAAATAAATAAAGACATAGAGATGGAGTTGGAAATGGAGACGGAGATGATAATGGAGACAGAAGTGATAGAGGCAGTGAGAAGTTGGTTTAATTGTGTAAATCTCTCAAGTAATGTAACCCATAATATGCCACTGCTGAAACTGGCTCTAAAAGATAGGCTGTCTCTTGAATACAGTCTTTAAGCAACAATTGAATAGCCATAAATGTTGCTGTAGTTCTGAATCGAGGAAATAGCTAGATTGGATCAATTTTAAGTCATGATCCAGATGCAAGCTTTAATGGGGAAACAAAATGCAAGAGTTTTGAAAATTGGTAATACAACTATCCCTGTGTACCAGGACTGTTTGTTCCTGTAAGTCTGTAATACAATCAGTTTCAGTTATGCTAATAACATAGCAGTTGTCTGCTTTCATATAAAGAAAGGTTAGGATAAACAAATATTAGATAAAATAAAGGGTAACCTGAGTTCCACCCAAAAGTTCAGCTTGTTCGTGTGAGATCCTGCTGACATTCTAGTAAAGTTTGATCCATTTGAAATGAAGTCTAGATCAATTTACTGAAACTAGAATTTGTCCCATTCCTTGTTCCTGATACAAATGTATATTCAGTCAAAATTAAATTCAACTTCTCACATGTTGAGATCATATATCAAAAGAAGCATAATAAGGGAAGCTATCCTGAAAAGGATTAGGACTGGGATTTCATATTTTTAGGAACTCCCTCAATTGTTCATGCTCAACATGCAGCCCTTGGATACAAAGTTAGTCTAGCCATATTATGGGGGTGGTAGATGTCAGCAGTGGCCCCATTCATTCAGGACATGAATGAATCAGTGGTGGAATTCAAAATTTTTTACTACCGGTTCTGTGGGCATGGCTTATTTGGTGGCCATGGCTTCTTGTGGTCATGTGGCTGGGTGGGTATGGCTTAGTGGTCATGTGACTGGGTGGGCGTGCTTGGGTGGTCATGTGACTGGGTGGTCATGACTTAGTGGTCATGTGACAGGGTGGGTATGGCCAACTCAATGTCACTCACATCAAGGGGTGCCTCACCTGGCCCCTTCCTTCCCAGCCATTCCTTGTCATCCAGCCTCAACTTATCTATAGTTCTGTAAAAATGTTCACTTTTTTTGACTTTATTATCTTTATACTTAAGATGTACTTTCATGAACTACTGAAAGGAGGAAATGGCTCACATGCTTTATCCAAGGTGTGAGAGGCAACAGGCTTTTAAGGGGCTGCCACAAAGAAGGGGGACAATGTATTTCCAAAGAAGCAGAACTCAAACAAGAAGCAATGGATGGAAACTGAACAGAGAGAAGCAACCTAAAAACTAAGGAGAAACTTCCTGTTGAGTGAGAACCATTAACCAGTGGAACTGCCTGTTCTCCAGAAGTTCTGGGTGCTCAATTACTGGAAGTTTTTAACAAAAGACTGGACAGCCATTTCTCTGAAATGGTATAGGGTTCACCCCAAGGTCCCTTCTCACAGTATTATTCTGACACCTTACCCAAGATTTCTACTCAGGTTTGGCATCCTCAGTTTTCTTTGCCTGAGCTGGGGGTTGGACTAGAAGACCTCCAAGGTCCCTTTCAATTCTTGTTAAACACATGTGTATTTTATGCTCTGGACTATTGACACTGAATGCATGTAAACCCTGAAAAATATGTGGTAGCCCTGGGAAAAAGAAAGGCAGAAAAATCACTCTAGGTGTATTGACATGTAAAATATTAACACATGATAAATAATGGAACAATTAAAAATAATAGCACAGAGTTTTATCTCTCGCTTTTCTTCTATTTTCTTTCTTTCTCTAGCTTCCTTCTTTCTTTCTTCTTTCCTTTCTTTCTTTCTTCTTTCTTTCTTTCTCATACACACACACACAGACAGAGAGAGAGAGACGAGAGAGAGAGGAGAGGAGAGAGAGAGAGATGAGAGAGAGGAGAGAGAGAAGAGAGAGAGAGGAGAGAGGACGTAGAGGCATTTAAACAGACAAGCATTTTGGAAGCAGCTCCTTTAAATTTCTCCAAGGCTTGAGTGGATTCTTTTATGTTGCAAAAGTGCTCCAAGGCTTGATTCACCCCCACCCCTTCTGTCAGACTGCACTCTTTCTCACTCCAGGCACTTTATTCACACTGGGAAAGTGATACTTGCAGCATCCATGCCTTTCTTCCTTTTCCCTGGGGAGAAAGAGGACGTGGGGAATGGAAAGCTAGGAGAGCGATCGCAAGTGAGCAACTGGGCGACCAGGTTGGGGGCGTGGCCAGACAGGGATTGCCATGGGTTCGGTGACTCATTCCAAATAACCACTACCGGTTTGCCCAAATAGGTGCGAACCAGTCGAATAGCACCTCTGGAATGAATGATAGGATCCAATCTGGGTCAGTCAAGGGGAACAGAGGTTTGCCTTCATTTGTCTTCATTAAGACTGTATCTCCAATCTCCAACATTCTATAATTCAACCTTTTTTTTCTTGTAATACATCTAGCTAATGAGACTTTCTGAGAATCTAATTTTCTTGATTTCTGTGAAAGCATGATAAGGGTTGCTAAAAAGTATGTTGTCTTTCCTAGTTGGCCTGAAAGTCCAATTCAGCTCCTCCCTCCTCTAATGTTACCTTTCTCCCCCACCCTTTTTTTTTCTTTCCAGCTCTTTGATATTTCTACTGCAAAAAGAAGAGAAAATGTTTGTATTAATATGAAAGAGAACAAGAAAATGATTGGTGTAAGCAGATAAAACCCAATTAAAATTTAGAAGAGATATCTTACTTCAGATATATTCATTCCCAAGTTATCAATAGCTATGTAGGTCAAAGCTAAGGAGGCAGCTCACATTTGCTTTTCTTGGTTGCTATTAGAAACTCTTGAGCTCAGTCTATAGAAAAAAAAAACTTTTTCCATTACAGAATTATGCCCATCTCTTAGCTTTCCCCCCAATGTTGTAATCTGTTGCAAATCAGTTATAACATCATTTATTAAATAAAATGGCCATAAGTTTGATAAGAGTCTGGCTTCAAATAAAATCTATGAAACTAAAATTAATGTAATTTTATGCCACTAAAGGAATTTTCAGTTTAAAAACATGCAAGCAAGACAAACGTCTTTGGAAAAAGACTTCAAGTAACATCTTCCTGAAACATAGCAGGACAGAAATGTTACAAATTGCAAAAACACAGGTGAAAGGGATGCAGTTATTTCTGTATTTTTGTATTTACTTTATTTCCTTATTCATTAAATTTTCATGCCACCCATCTCGTTAATACAGTGACTCTGGGAGTTTTACAATATGATGAACAGTAAAACAAAAAAAAAAGTACTACAAGACAATTAAAATTAGAAGAAATAAATAGAAAAACTAAAAACCAAGATGATGAGGAGTCTGGGGTGGAGATTTTCTCTACCTGGTCAGCCACCTCCAATGTAGCCCCTGTCAGTCAGGGCCTCAAGCCAAGCAGCAGAGCCAAGTTTTCAGAAGGCTGGGAGGAGGGTGACAGATCTCACCTTCAAAAGGAGAATATTCCAGAGTTTGGGGCTACAGCAGAAAAGGCTCTTCTCTTCGATCCCAGCAGCTGAAATTCTTTGGCAGAGAGATCTAAGTAGACCCTTTTCACTGGAACAAGGGTCTTCAAACTTGACAGCCTTAAGACTTGTGGACTTCAACTCCCAGAATTCCTTCTCCATTCATGTTAGTTCAGGAATTCTGGGAGTTGAAATCCACAAGTCTTAAACTTGCCAAGTTTGAAGAGCCTTGCACTAGAATACGTGGGGCAGGCTAATCCCATCAGAGTGAGATGACACCTCAATGTTCATGTAATATCCCCCTTCCTTGAACAGTGGAGCACAGTGGGGGGAAAATAGAAGCTTTGTCCTTGACTTTTGCATGCAGGGAACCACTCCTGTTATTAAAGAAATACTTATTTTGCATATCCCTTTTCTCTGATCAGATTGATTAAGGGATTTGTTCAATTCATGCTGCCTTATTTGACCATGTGATGCAATTTCTTGCAATTATTAAGGAACTGTTTTTCAGGTCCTGACCTGTGCTTGTCTGGATAATGTGAACTGATCATAGCAGTGCATGATCTAAATTAGATGATTATGCAACTGCTTGTTCCTGGTTCAAAAATCTATGGTGGGATATGTAACTGATTAAACATTCCTCTCCTAATTATATTTATTTATTTATTCTACAAATTTCATTATTGAACATTCATTGCCTCAACTGATACTGCAGTCCATGTGAATGTAACAACAATTTCAATAACCTCAGAAAGCATAACTAATTTATGAAAATAAATGCACGGAAAGCCTCTGCTTTCTATCCCTTTCTCTTCAGGTTATTGGTCTTCATGCCAATAACAAATCATTATTTCCACAGATGATTCAAAAATATATTATTAAGTTCTCATCAATGTACTAATGACAGACTTTCCTCCCCCAAAAAATCATATGAGATTTTACTCCGCACATGTCTCTGAAACCACAGTATATCAATGATTGTAAAATCGATATGAATTGAATTCTTCATGAGAAGCTTTGGGGCCAATTGGTAGTTATGCAAGCACAAAACCATGAGAAGAGAAAAGGGGAAATACCTGATATCCTTAGATATGCAATTTAAATTAATTTATTCAATATAGGTGTTCCCTAGAATCATTCTGGAATTGGATGGTACCTAAATCAAACCAATTAAATTAAATTTAAAGGAAATACTGTTAGGAATCTGTCCACCAATTAGTTAGGTTGGCAATATATAAACCAACAATGCATGTTTGTAGCTTTAAGACAAAATCACTGGATTGATCTATACTATATTTCAATTGGTTGATTATATTGCAAATTATCAAAGGAGGGAGCTAGAGATCATAGCTTGCTCTCTCTGACATTTTGTCTCTCTGACATTCTGTTGCTATCTAAGGTTCTCTGTTGTATTTATGCTGCGCTTATACTTTGATATCTTTGTTTACTGTAAATGACAAAGGCAACAGGTAAGAAGACTTTGTAATTGGATATTCTTTGGAATGTTAAATGTATATGACCTGGACTGTTTATTAGACTGCGCTATTTCTTAAAATAAACTTTAACTCAATTTAGTGTATCTGTGTGTGGCTGGATAATTATTCATAACTACTCTCATAAATGTTTCCATGT
>BHFT01031407.1:0-25747 GCA_004320025.1 Laticauda laticaudata | reverse complement strand
TCACCTTTTAAGTTGCATTACTGAAATAAATGAACTTTTGCATGATATTCTAATTTTTCGAGTTTCACCTGTAGGTCCTTTCTTTGTATCAATAGAATTGTACATATGACTACCAATAACTCTGCCCCCTACCCTTCCCTTCCCATCCATAACTTAATCCTCTGCCCTTCTTCTTTCAAATAACTCGGACATTGCAATAGCACTTAGACGTATACACTGGTTCACAGTGGTTTACAGAGTCAGCTTATTGCCCCCAACAATCTGGATACTTATTTTAACCACCTTGGAAGGATGGCAGGCTGAGTCAACCTTGAACCGGTGAGATTCGAACAGCCAAATTGCAGATAGCTGGCAATCAGTAGAAGTAGTCTGCAGTACTTCATTCTAACCACTGTGCCACCACAGCTCAACATACTAAAAAAGAAACAGTATCTGCCATCAGATCTCACCTGGTTGTATTCTATCTCTAAGGCAAATTTACCACAGGTTTTCATTCCTTGTATATCAATTTAAGGGTTGAGCAGACTTGCACCTCCAGCTGAGATTTGGGAGTATGTGCATCAGCCCATCTGCAGCTATCTGCAATCTATGCTTACTCATCAATCCCTTTGCAGCATAGGTATGCAGTGATGCCTACACACCAGAGGTGATATTCAGTAGGTCCTGACCAGTTCTGAAGAACCGGTAGGATAAATTTTGGGTAGTTCGGAGAACTGGCAAATACCACCTCTGACTGGCCCCACCCCCATCTATTCTCCGCCTCTTGACTGCCAGCTGATTGGCTGGGTCTTCTTTTGTTGCCCTGCACAGGAGAAAGGAGCTGGAAAGCAGGTTAATGGGGTGGGGAGGGAATGGGATTTTATAGTAACCTTCCCCCTGGAGTGGGGAGGGAATAGAGATTTTACAGTATCCTTCCCCTGGAGTGGGGTGGGAGTATCCTTCTCCTGAAGTGGGATTGGAATGGAGATTTTACAGTATCCTTCCCCTGCCATCTCCACCGAGCCACATAACACCCACCAAGCCACGCCCACAGAACCAGTTGTAAATTTTTTTGAATCCCACCACTGCTACACACAGTTGTGAGCAACTCTAAATCAAGTGATATACTCCAGCTATTCTTGTAAATGCTGCATAACAATTCACATTTCAAGCTTTTTTAGTAATGGTAAGATGTTTCAGTGAAGAAGAATACACAATAATTAGGAACAAGAATAGGCAACTTGGAGCCTTCAAAATGTTTTTTGGTATAACTCACACAGGGTAACAGCCTGCAGATTAGATTGAAACTAGTGATTTTGGAATATTCTTGGCTTGCCACATTCAGTCCAGGCAATGTCAGTGTTATTCTTTCATTCTTTTTCATGAATCTTCAAATAAAGATGCCCTTAAAAAGCTTACAAGCCAGGGTGATGTGAGAAGATTTCTTTGATTTCTCTGCAAGGAAGATTTGGAATATTTTAACAAAGTGTATTATGAGGATTTGGGCACAAAAGCAACCTGTTTCCTTCACTCAAGAGCTTTGATCTTCTCCCTCAGATGCCAAAAAAAGAAGCTCCCACCTTCTCTTTTTCTTAAAGAAAGCCTACTTGCACAAAGGAAAATAGGAGAGAAAGAGAATAGACACATGCAGAGGTGTGAGATGTTGAAAGGCGCCCGTGAATTGAAGTGTTTGGGTGATAATTGTGTCCTCTTTATCGGAGGCCCATTTCTCTGTTGCTTTTCCAATCCTGGATCAATAGTGGGGGCAAATGAGCCAAATAGAAAAGAGGGAGATGTTTTGATTAGACAATACTAGTGGTGAAAAATGATATTGACCAAGAAAACTGAGTCAATGCATAAATTAAAAGGTGAAACATTTGTTTTGTTTTTTCTTTGAAAGCAAAATTGTGTCACCCAATTTTATTCTCAGTGTATTAATAGAAGAAAGTATGTGACCTAAAAAGGTGTTCTATTTTCATGCTGATACCCCAATGCATGGAGCAACTATATACTGAAGTGTTCATTTATGGGAAGAACAAACTTCTGACTGAATCTTTCTAATTGACCTGGGAGTGGTGCAGTTCCCCCAGGCCTTAGAGAGCAGAGATAGGTAAGCTTGTTCTCCGAGATATGTTGGATACCAATGCTAGTAATATGGACAAAAGCAAGACATATAGATCAAAATATTGGCGTGAAGGGGAACAGGCTTTCTACTCCTGATCTAAACTCTATTGTCATTTTCAGATAAAAAGGTAAAGGTAAAGGCAGTGCAGGGGATTTCTGTCCCACCACATACATCGGACAAACTAACAGAAGAATAAGTGCATGCATTGAAGAACACAAGAACTCAAATCAAAAAAGAAAAACGCAACCTCTTCCCTGGGTCCAACACCCTTCCAAAGCCACAGGACATGAGATTGACTAATTACATCATAAAATACCAGAACTCATCGCCAAAAACTGTGATACACTCAACAACACAGGAATAATCAGAGAAGCATATGAGATAGAAAAAACGCCCCACAGCATAATAAACGAGATGATACCTCCCGCCTACCACCATTTGGGAAACCTGCCGTCTCATTAATAAACGATACTAAACAATGAAGAATGACACCGACCCACAAGACGTACTACCACACACACCCACACAGAAGATGAGAGCACTACACCACCAGCAAAGCCGATACCAAGCTGCATCACTACCCACTTCAAAACGTCCCAACTCATACATGAACTGACACCCACTGATGAAGATGGTGGCGACGCCACAGAAACACAAAGCCAAACAACAGTGGATCAGCAGCTCACCACTCAAAATCCCGCCAGTTAACTAAGACTAACACTGAGGCACAAACCAAGCCCCCACTCTGAAACGAACACCCCCCAAGCCAATCAGAACACAGCCAACCCCCCAACCATCAGAACACAGACGAACCCCGCAACCAATAGAGGAACACCCCCCCACCCAATCAAGCAGAACACCCCCCCACCCAATCAGAACACAGCCAAGCCCCCACCCAATCAAGTCACACCCCCGCTAGCAGTTAAAAGGAAGAAGCAGCTGCTAGCTCACATTACTCCGAGAAGCACAAAGCTGAAGACACAAGCCTGAAGATGATGAATGAGACTTCACCGAAACATTGGCTAGATACTTCCAATTTTATGCAGGAGAAAACCCGAATAACCAAAGATATACACAAACACACACACAAACAAGAAAATTAAACAAGAAAGCAAGAAAATAAAAGCTAATACAAAGTAATAGAAAGTAATACAGAAAAAAAAAGAAACAAATCAGAAAAAAAGCAGTAAGTGCAAGAAAAGAAAAAAGAAGAAAAATAGAAAAGAAAGAAAAAAGTATACAGAAATGGCTTCCAATATTCTTCACAGCAATTATAAGTAGAAATATATTTTGACCTTTTTCTATAAAGTTACATTGTTTTCATCTTTTTTCTGTTATCTATCTATAAACTATCTTTTTTCTTTCATAGAATTATTAAACCATAAGTCACAAGTGCATTTTTTTTTTCATTTTTACACAAGTCAATAAGAGACTTTCAGTTCCTAATAAATGTAGCTAATGCATTTTCTTTAATTATGATTTTATTTATCAATTTCAGCAAAAGCTGCCAACTTCACCAACCATTCCTCCATGGTGGGTAGTGTCAAATCTTTCCATCTTTTTGCACACAGTTAATCTTGCTGCTGGGGTTGTATATTGAAACAATCTTGCAGGATCCAATCTGTGTTAGACACTGGGACCAAAGGTTTACTCTTCCAATCTTTTTAGCAAGTACTGGATTGATTATTTAAAAATGATAATCTTTCTTTTGCAGAGGAAAAGGGACTTAATAAAACATATATCAAAATATTTGCTTGCTTTAAATATTGGATGGTTTACTCCACACTCATTGTGAGTATTTGGGGCAGACAAATAATTTTTTGACAAAATAGGGTGAATGTATATTTCAAAGTCATTGTCAAGATTTTAAAAAAATCTTATTCCTATCAAATCTTCTGTCTGTTGAGATGCTGTCATATCTGAGTGCTTAACATTTACACAGTAGCACTCGAGAATATTAAAATTAAAAGTACATTAAAAATTAATTTACTTTTTGCCATTCAACCATAACAAAAGACTAGGCACATTCAATGACAAAGCAGGTAGCAAACTTACAACCAACAAAAGGAAACCTTTTCATGGTGTGTGACAGGTATAAACTATAGGATTTTTTTTAGGCAAGGATTGATGTTAAAAGTATAGGTAGAAAGATTTGACAGCAATATATCCAGGCATCAAATTCCAAAGATTCTTTAACTATGACTATCACTCGAAGCCACATCTAGTGAAAATATTTCTTCCCACTTTGGGGAATTCTCCATTTTCTAAATAAAGGCATTCCAACTTCCTTTGATTTAGGAAGAATTATGTATGCAAAAGCAGGCAGAATTTTTCCAAATCCCAGAATGAAGGGAAGGAGCAAAATGTGCCAGGAAAGAATTGCACTTTAAAGGTAGAGATTGTTTACTCCAGGGGAGAGAGGAAATGTGAAAAAGAGACTCGGAAGTTGTTCTGGAGAATAACAATTTTTTTATAAAATAATGTATTGTTGATACATGATGCCAGAGAAATTATCTAGAATGCATAAAGATACTTCAGATGTATATTGAAAATGTAAACAAATATAGGAACCTTTTATCATGCTTGATAGATATGAAAAAATTAATAAAAACAGGATGCAAATAAATACTTTGGCACAGAGGACTTTAAAGATCAATATTCAATAGAAATCCACAACTTTTCCTTTTAGAAATAATGGATAAACAGAAAAAAAAAAGAAGCCATTGAGACTCCCCACCCTCTATGGATACCCCTGGCAGAGAGAACAGACACAAAGTAGGAAAATTCTTCTAGAACCTTTAAAGTATATAGAAGAACTTCTATTGAATGCAATTATGTGACAAGTGCAAAATAAAATAAAATAACTCAACCATGCTGTGAATAAAGTAAGAAGAATCATTTTTTCTACCTGGTCACCCTATTCATTAGAAGCACTATCTTTATTTCTTTCAAAACCAACAATTTTCCCCGTCATGGTAATGTTTCATATCATCCAACATCAAGATTTGTTCCCATAATCATTTGGCCATAAAACAGGGATTCTTGTTATGGCTTAGAGTTACAATCAATCAATCAATCAAGATGGAAGGGACTGTGATGACCCAGAGTATCTCAGAAATATAACAAAAACTAAATATAACAAAAAATGTAAATAAAAGTCTTTTAATTTAAAAAGTCTTCAACTTGGCTTCACTGTTTAATTATTCAGTGGAGGAGTAAACTACTTTCAAAATAACATTTCAAAGGCAAGAAACACAGTTCACATTCAAAGAGCCGATAACAAAGCAAAAACCAAAAACAAACCGCACTGAAAAAAGCTCCTCAATGGACCAGGATAGATAATTGCCAACTTCAGGAAGATAACCAGGTATAGTCCATTGGAAGAATGCCAACCAAGATAAATCTTCTTTAGGAATAAAACACTAATTTGTCTCCAGCATCTGTTAGCAAGCAGGTCCAACCTTTTATGCAGATCTCACATCTGCAATCCATGATGAAGATCATTGCCCTCTCCTCCCAAGTAGACCACATTTTACTCTGATCCTCTCCTCCCTGCATGCCCGAGGATGGTTAAGGGATGGACCTGGGTCCTCCTCTGACTGCTCAGAGTCAGTCTCCACCAGGGGCATGACAGGGACCTTGGAGGTCTTCTGGTCCAGGCCCCTGCTCAAGCAGGAGACTCTATACCATTTTAGACAAGTGATTGTCTCTTCTTAAAAACCTCCAGTGATAAAGCACCCACCCTCATGATATACATTTGCTCTACTTGCAGCTATCCATTTCCCCATCAGACATAACAAATGTTTATATGAAAAGGAGATTATTTAGTAGTCTTATGTTCCATTTTTTCCCTTGGAGTTTAAGGCAACATGGCCTATTTATCATGAAAACAGCCTTGCCTGGTAGATGTAAAAGAAAGTAATTGTCCCTAAATCTACAGAATGATTTTGAACCTGGATCTCTTAAGCTGCTTGTTTTAAGTCATTCCACAGACTGACCAAGAGCAATTGTTGGGAGGAGACAGGCAGACGAGGAAGTGGTTAAGTTTCTTGCATGCTTCACTAAGCTGTATTCTACATTTCTCTTTCCTTTGTCCTTGTTGTTTGTCAGTGCTTCACAAAGAAGTATAGATTGCTCAGGCCTGTCTTGGTTCTCTCCATCAAAAGATGTGGGCTGGAGAACAGACATAAAAACCCCTGTTGGCTTCATAGTTTTGCTGTAAAAGAAAAGACAGGAGGAAATGGAGCAGTGACGTTGTAAATAGAATGGGGGGGGGGGTGATAATACTGCACTCTCTGNATGGGGGGGGGGGTGATAATACTGCACTCTCTGCTTTCCTGGCTCTTTTGCCTGCCTTCAGTGATCACCTTGGTACATCTTAATGTTCCTTTTCCTTGTTCATCTTGTAAATACTGTGCCACTTTTGTCTTGGGCTCTGTTGCCAAGTGGGAATCTCCTTAGAGTGCCAACATGGAAAGAAAGAGAATAGGAGGTGGCTGGCATATCTTTTAATGGAGTTGCGTAAGAGGCAGCTGGCTTTACTACAGACAACTTACAATGGTCATTTAGTGACTGTTCACAGCTACAAAGGCACTGAAAAAAGTGACTTATGACCAATTTTCACACTTACAACTGTTACAGCATGCCTTTAGCCACGGTGGTCTAAATTAGGACATTTGGCAACTGTCATTTATTTATGACTGTTGCAGTGTCCTGGGGATATATAAACCCCTTTTGCAATCTTCTGACAAGCAAAATCAATGGGCAAGCCAGATTCACTTAACGATCACCTTACTAACTTAACAACTACAGGGATTCACTTAACAATGGTGGCAAGAAAGGTCATAAAATGGGGCAAAACTTACATAACAAATGTCTCACTTAGCAATATAAATTTTGGGCTCAGTTGTAGTCATAAGTCAAAGACTACCTATATTTGGTTCATAATTTTCTTTAGAATGGCACATTCGGAAAAGTTTTCTCCAAGTTACCCAGGAATTCCAGAGTTCCAACATATTGGGGATGGTGTCAGTAGGGAAGAAAATTAAAACAGAACATTATAGGAAAGGATGCAATTGCTCGTGATCTGCAACTACATTTTGTAAAGTGTCTCTTGTACTGTGTTTAATTGTGAGATTTTTTTTCCACTGAGGTTCATAAGTTTACTCAGACTATTAATTTTTGTCAGATAAAGCCTTGAGGATCTAACTGCTTTAGATTTTGCACATATATTTTTACTAGAATGATGTACATTTTTCATACATTTTATATTAAATACATATTTTATTTCTAGTGAGTGCAAAACAGTAACTAAAAACCTACAGAAAGTCATTTACAATACTCTGGAAACATTTTGAAAAAGATGTCTGGAACACATAAATATAAATGATATTCTGATTGCAACTTTTAAAGTAGCTGTATTTTTGTTGTTGCTGTTTTTGTTTTTGTTGTTGTCATGAAGCCTGTAGCAGCTGCCATATGATTCTAGGAAATGGCACAGCTACTTTAAAGAGTCACAGACAAAACCTATGTTCACACCCATGCAAACTTTGAAGCATTATTTAGGACTCAAATCTAACCTTGATCATATCTGTGTTTTCCCCAAAATAAGACCCTGTCTTATATATTTTTGCCACCAAAAAGGGCACCAGATCTTATTTTGGGGGTGTTTGTCATCCACTGACTCATCTCACTTGCACATGTCATCCCTGGCTGCCTTTTTGATGTCAAAGCCTTCAGGAACTTCTTCAGCTGGCAAGGCTTTTCTGAAGGCCTTTGCAGCCAATAATAGAGTTCTGGATCAATTGGATTGATCCAGAGCTCTGTTATTGACTTCAGAGGCCTTCAGGATAGCCTTGTTGGCTGCAGAAGAAATGGGCCAAGGTGTGTGAGGCCTGGCTGCAACTATCTGAAGGAAAGTAGCAGGGCAGCTCCACCACTACCCCATCCCCACCCTAGTTTAATTTTTACCTATGCATCCTGGAGTTGGTGGTATATTAATTAGGGATTATTTTGAGGGTAGGGCTTATATTGGGCACACATGTAAAAATCAAGCTAGGACTTATTTCTGAATAGGTCATACTTTCTGAACAGGTCATACTTTCAGGGAAACATGGCTATCAGAAATTCCTATGAATCCACCTCCCCATGTCAGCCCCAGATCCATCTTGATTCAGATTTAGGGCTGCTGCAGTGGGGGATGGGCTAGCTGTGGGAATGGGAGAGTCGTGAAAAGGGAGAATAGCCACAACATTCTTTCGCCAGAGCTCAAGATCAAGTTGCTGGAGTTTGGAGGGGAGTGACTGGATTTGGTGGTAGTTCAGAATGGAGGTGGATTGGAGAATATGACTTGAGGGTCATCAGTAAGGAGGCTGGGTGTGAGATTAGTATAACAGGGGAAAACATGGGAGTTCAGATTCGAGTTTTCCCCAGATGTGCCAATATGACTTCTCTAATAAATTCTTACTTGAATGGTTTTTGTGTGCTAAATTGGGATGGAGAGTTTGTTGGAACGCTGACACCCCATGGCATTATAAATAAACCTATTAGCAGATAACTGGGCCTCTGTTTGGTCCTTTCATAGTGACCACAAGCTTATGTTTTGGGGAAAAGATGTCTCCAACACTTGAATATTCATGGTTTCATGTCTCAATCAAATTAAAAATGCTGATTGGCCAAAGTCTCCGAGTGGTTGGAAGACCTTTGTGAAAGGATAGCTGTGTAATAGGTGAGCATCCCCAAAAATTAAGTGCCAAAGTCTCTTTCCATTGTAATATATAATGTGTAGTGTGGCTTGTGGGGCAGGGCCAATGAGTGAGTTATATCCCCATTATCCCTTCACCCATTTGTTTAACTTTAACAAGTTCATAGAGTTGCATACAACAACATAATCATGAATTACATTAAAACACATTAAAATTACATTAAAACACAAGGATGGACTCAGGTAAATATTTTCTTAGAAATTATTCCAGCTGGATTGGCCTTCCTGCATGGCTTTCCCCACTATGATCCTGGGGATTTCTTTCATATTTTTAGTCTGATTTTATTAATGCAATTTTATTGATGCTACTTGTTAGTGCTTCAGATGGTTTTGCATTTTAAATGTTGTGTTCTAATTAATTGCAAGGAATGGCAAAGAAATAAAGACTTCACAGATAGAAACATCTACTTTCTTATCCCTTGGCTTTGATATACCTGTTTAAAGAACTTGAGCCAAGCAGAACCAGATTGTAATGGAGCAACAGTGAAAGAAGATGACTGTCTTCATTGCAAGACAAGAAAACAGATTGCTCAGGTGCAGCTTGGCCTGTCTTTGCAATTGGTGAAGCAAGAGTTGCAAACCTTGAGTATAAAAACAGAACCAAGCAGGGCTAATCAGAATAATAGGACATATAATAAATTCATTCAAACCTCTATTGGATTTGCATTGATCCCTGCTTTGATTGGCTCAGTCACTGCTTTTAATAAGGACTAATTGGTGAACATTGGTGTCTTAATTTAGCCTCATCTCATGAAATCTTTAGTAAGATTGGAGCTGTGGAAAACAGTTGTGTGAAAATAATGACTTCTCTATGCAGGCTTACATGGCTCTTTTGCATGATAGGAGACACACTGTGAAGCAATGAGAATGTTCACACTTTCAGGACATTATATTTAATCATATATTTAACAAACACAGGATATTAAGCCCCTGTCACACTGCACCAACGGATGCAAAGAGGTTGCCATCCATTTGGTAAACGCGATATATTTAACAAACACAGGATATTAAAGCCCCTGTCACACTGCCACCAATGGATGCCAAAAGAGGATGTAAAACAGACAAAACAGCTTGCCATCCATTGGTAACGGTATCCGTTCTGTACTCACTGCCTCCGTTTTGCTTCCTCTCTATCGTCCAGCATCAAGTCTATTGACATTTCATCCGCTCAGAAAGTTTTGAGCGCCTTCAAAACTTTTTGCGCGGAAAATGTATCCAATTCATCCGTTCTGCACTCACTACGCATCCCCTAGGGCATCCGTTCTGCATCCGTTACGCATCCGCTATATCTGCTAGGCATCTGCTGCGCATCCGCGCAACTCCATCCACTCGGACGCAGGGAGGAAGCGGAACGGACGCAGAATGGATGCAGAACGGATGCCTAGCGGAAACAAAGCGTTTAAAACAGAAAAAACGTTCGCAGAGGGGACCTATCTCGGATATTAAGGTTGTCTACAGGATGCCTAGAGGATGCATAGAGGATGCCTAGAGGATGCAAAGGGACAACCTATACTGCCTATAAAAAGGTGGGAGCAACTCACCTGGATCTCACTTTCAGAACACCAGCCCTGCGGTGCGGACCTCTGCAGCCTTCATGCTGCCTCTTCCTCTTCCACAGCATCCAGTCATGTCCACCGTGGATCGTAACAAAGTCCTTTTTGGCAGCCACCATCCTTCTGCCAACAGTGCGAAGCCATCTACAGGCTCTGTGAACTCTACTACGGGAAGAAAAGGAGGGCCAAGAAGCATCTGGGTCCGAAGATGGATCGGAGAAGAGCAGAGTAGGGACTGTACAACAAGCTGATGGTGGAGCTCAGAACGAAGACACTCAGGCATTCCAGAACTCAAGAGGATGCCTCCAGCCAATATTTGATGAAGTTGTGCAGCGGCTGACACCCAGATTGACCAGCAGAGCCACTTAAATTCCACACCCAGCCCTGACCCTGGGCTCAAGGTGGCACTCACAATGCGCCACCTGGCCTCAGAGGACCACCGACAGGAGCAATGCAGTATGGCTGGAGGGTGCCACACAACACCATCAGCATTGTGGTCAGAGAAGTGGTGGCAGGCCATCATTGAAGAATACAAGGAGGAGCTCCTCCAGTGCCCTCCACTGAAGAAGGATGGAAGAAAGTTGCAGAGCAGTGGTATCAGGAGTGGGAACTTTCCACACACCGTTGGAGCCATCGATGGCAAGCACGTGACCTGCCAAAGCGCCAGCCAACTCACAGTCCCTCTTATCACAACTACAAAGGGTTTTTTCAGCATCATCCTCTTCACCATGTCGATTGCTTGACTACAAGTTCATGTACATCGATGCTTCAGGCAGCGGCTCATCTTTCAGATGCCCAGGTATTAAAACGCAAGTGACCTCAAGGGGTAGGCTGGAACACAACCTCATCGTGGGCTTCCCAGATCCAGAACCCCTGCCCAACGACACGCAAGAATGTGCCCTACTTCATCGTGGGGATGACGCCTTCTCCCTCACAACCTACCTCATGAAGCCCTACACCTCCAAATACCTCACCCGTGAAGAGAGGATCTTCAACTACTGGCTGTCCAGGGCAAGGCGGGTGGGTGTGAGAACGGCCTTTGGCATCCTGGCCAACAGGTTCCAGGTACTTCTCACCATCACGCTGCATCGCCCAGAGACCGTGAGGAACATCGTGGAAAGCTTGCGCATTCCTGCACAATCTCATGCGCACCCGCTACCCAGTCTTGCAGAACAGGCTTGTGGATCGTCAACAAGGGAATGGGGACATGGGAGCCTGTTGAATGGAGGCAAGGGTGAAACCTGATAGACACTGTGGATGTACAAGGCCCCAACAGAGCCTCACGTGAAGGGAAAGAAGCAGCGCAACCTCCTGAGACACTGGTGCAACTTCCCCAGCAGTGGAGTTGCAAGACAGGATGATAGATGCTTAATGGATGCTTCCCTTCAAGCCTGTCTCATCACACGGATGATATTGTGCCAGTATGTTGAGTGCCCTTACAATGAACAGGGCATTTTAATAAAGAGTTGTGTTTATTTGGACAATGTGTGGATGATTGATGTATATTGTTATTTGATAATAAAGGGCAAAGGTATGGCACCTGGGAGGTGGACCATACAGTTCCCACTATGCTTCCACTGGAGGTTTATCTATCCCACAGCTACTACCATCCCAAAGGTATCCCTGCCCATTCCACAGCTATCTCCAACCCATTTCCCACTGCTTATCTTAACCCATCTCACAAGCATGCCAAAGGCTTAAACCATTTCTAAAAGTTTTTCCAGCAAGACTTTATTAAAAAAATAAGTGAAGCCAAGGTTGGTGAATCAAAAAATAACTTTATTAACAACAAGCTATAAGACAAAAATTGAGTCTCTGGCACTTTCCTCTTGGTCGCTCAGGTCTCAGGGGTGAAGGACTGCAGGTGCTGGCTGGAGGTGGCTGGTGCTGGCAATGCTTGTCAATCAGTTCCTCCAGAAGGCAGAAGCAGAAACAGGAAGCCCCAGCCCCAGAAGGAGGCTTGAGCCCAGTGCTGCAGGAATCCCAGCAGAAACCAGAGTGAGGGCCAGGGGTGCGGATGGTAGCCCTTTCCCCTTTTGCCAGGGCTTGGCAGCAGATGGCTGATGCTTGCTGTTGCTTTCCGCGATGGTTGTGGGGTTGCTGGCTGGCAGGGAGGCTGGCAGGAACCAAGGCTGAAGGAAAGGGGTGGCAGGGAGGCAGGCAGGCAGGCAGGGCACCAAGGCTGGACAGGTAATGCTGGCAGGAGGGCTGGCAGGCATGCACCAAGGCTTGCAGGAAAGCTTGGCAGTGAAGGCTGGCAGGGAGGCAGGCACCAAGTGCTGGCAGGAAGCTGGCAGGGCAGGCAGGCACCAAGGCTGGCAGGCAGACATGACCAAGGCTGGCAGGAAGGCAGGAAGCAAGGCTGGCATGCAGGCTGGCTGGCAGCAAGGCTGGCAGGCAGGCAGGACAGCAAGGCTGGCAAGGAGGACTGGCCAGCAGGCTTGCAGCAAGGCTTGGCAGCAAGGCTTGCAGGCAGGCATTCGCAGGGCAGGGCAGGCCAAGGCTGTCCAATCCGCTTCCGGCAGCAGGTCTTTCCTCTGAATGGTGACCTGGGCTTTTTCCGAGCTGCTTCCCTTAATATCCGCGGGGCTGATTGCAGTTGCATCCTCCCCACCATGGCGCAATTAAACTAAGGCATCCGTTTAGGCTTCCGCTTGTGGTGAAATCCGCTGGGCTTCCGCTCTGCATCCGCTTCATCCGCTCGGCGTCCGTCTGCATCCACTTCATCCCATTCCACGTCGCTTTGCGAGAGGTCCCCCGGAAGGCTAGCGCATGCTGCCATCCGTTCCCATCCCTTCCATTCCTCTAGGGCTTCCGTTCCGCATCCGCTTTCCATCCGCCCTGCGTCCTCCACCCACGTCCATTCCTTCCATGTTATCCACTCCGGTTCATTGCAAATTTTTGCCCCTTTTTGATGAGCGGATAAACAATGGATGGGAACATTTTGCTCGTCCGCTGTGTCCTTTTTACTAACGTTTTGCATCCGTTGGGCAGTGTGACAGGGCCTTTAACCATCAATATTTAATATTTTCCTGAAAAAAAGTCTACCTTCCAGAAACAATTTCAATTTAAAAGAATAATAGAAGATAAAATAATAATGACTAAGAAGGAGAAAGACAGAAAGGGAGAAGAAATGATATCGACAAATAGTTTTGGTGGGGTTAATTTCCAGTTTACTTTGCACCAGCACCTTCCTAGTCAATTCCTTTGTCCAGATCAGAAAAGTTACACATGTCATTCAGAGATTCGTAGATCATCACCTCACAGTACTCTTTGCAAAAAACATAAATTGATGTTTATTTATTAAAATCAGCAAACATTAAAAAAAAAATCAACTGCGAAGAATGGACGGAAAGGAAGGCCAAAGTAGGAAAGGAGAGACATGAAACACTGGTAATAGATTAAAAGGACAAAGAATTATAATCTGTCTGTCTGTCTGTCTGTCTGTCTGTCTGTCTGTCTCTCTATCTATCTGTCTGTCTGTCTGTCTGTCTGTCTGTCTGTCCGTCCGTCCGTTCGTCTGTCTATCTATCTATCTATCTATCTATCTATCTATCTATCTATCTATCTATCTATCTATCTATCTATCTATCATAATCATCTTTAAAAAGGCATAGAATTTTCAACAGCTATGATAAGCAATGTTGTTGGTCATTAACTTTAGTGATCCCAAAAGGAGTGGTCTTTGGTTATAGCAGCTTTAACTTCTTGTTGACCATAACAGCAGCCACATAGAAGCCATAAAGGAGGACACCTGGTGATCTCTCCCTATTTTCTGCACCATGGAGGAAACAGTTTTGGGGACAGATATGATGTACTCAACAATTGTCGCTATATTGTTCTCAATGGATAGTGCTATTTAGTTCTTTTTGTAGAGTTATGCATTTCCAATTGCCACTGTAACCTTAAAATTTTGTCTGGCTTTTTGACTGGGACTTCCCTGAAGCCTTCTGTCAAAAGACTCAACACATTCCTATGTGTTGTTGAAGTGATTGCTTCCATGTTTATTCCTGTGGTGGGAGCAGCTGTCAACTTTACCTCTGAAATAATAACACAGTACAGTAGATGTAGCTAATGAAGTTGTGGGGTGTTTATATTTGGCTTGTTTTGTAAATTCTAGCTTTTATTCTCCAGTCTTTTATCTGCTGCAGTCAGGACTTCTACAACCAATTAACCTCATCATAGTCTGGTAGTTTAAAAACTGAAAATCAACATCATTATGCAAGCCAGTTTTCCATGAAGCATTCTGACATTCATAATACTGAACTATAGGAAAGAGTAATGCACCCAGTATTTATCAAGACTTTAATAATAATAAAATCATGAAGAGGGACAGAGACAATTCAGTTCAATTTGCAGCCTCTCCAACTCATTTAGTATACACAGTTGGCTGTTACAAATATTTGCTGTTGATATAGGTAGCTGGTGATTTTGTTGCAGATGTTAATAGGCTTTGTACTTGTATGGAACAATGGGTAAACTATACCATGAATGCTTACTGTAGTCAGATATTGGAATTTTCTGATCATCTACATTATAATAAGAAAAAAATGTATGAAATTTATTGCCCACCCTTCTTACCACAGGGTAATTCTAAAAGTCCTTTGGGAAGATGCAAAAAGAAAGTATGATCAATAATGATAGATGACATGTACTTTTTTTTAACCATTCCTGATCTCTCAATAGTGATGAGGAAGGTTCTTAGCAAGGAAGAATCCATATTTGGCTGAAAGCAGTTACAACCTTTTGTGAAATTAGGCAAACCTATACCAACCTTCTCCATCATGGTATCCTTCAAATGCTACAAGATAACAAACCTTGCCCAAGCTGCTTTGGAACTTTGGAGGGCCACAGATTCTGCCAGCTTGGAGGGCACTAAATTGTAAAAACTGCCACAGACCAGAACCAATATTGAAAGTGCATAGAAATTGATTCAGGTTAGTATGAAGATTTTTTTAAACTGCAAGAGTTGTCAACCAAATGAATAGGTTGCCATATAAACTAGTGTGTTTCCTGTCACTGGAGGTCTTCAAAAGAAGCTAGATAGTCACCTGTCCAAAATGCTCTAATAGACCTGTATCAAGCAGGGGGTTGGATTAGATGATCTCTGATGTACTTACCAACACCAGAATTCTATGATTAGTCCATGGTTTCAGCAGGGAGGTACCCTAAGTTTTCTAAAATTGACTTGGAAGCATGCCTTAATGATTCTAATAGGAAAACTGAGCAATGCAATGTGGCAGATTAAAAATCAGATAAATTATATTTACTCCTCATAAGATCTTAATAGAATTTTTGGCTAACATCCCTTCAAATAAGCGTAATTTTCTATGAGAGTGATCCATTCTCAAACCATTACCTTGCCTACAAGTATCTTACATCTTCAATTTTCCTTCTAGGTTGCTAGCTCTCCCACTTTATTGTTGTTGTTGTTGTTTACTCCTGAGGTTCATTTTTCCCTTGTATAAAACTGTTCTAGAAATTCTGGAGGTTTTTTTTCTCTAAGCACATTTTTTTTTGATAAACTACAATGTTTTGTCTGCAGAAAAGTATTAACCGCTTACATATATTTTCTCAAAGACCATGCATGAATATTAAATGGGATTTATACTTAACAATGGCTTCGGGCAGTTGAGTCATCCATTATATTCTGTCATATCACACTGTGGTAATGTGAAAATCTGGGAGTCCCTCCAGTAATCTTGATTAGCAATATGAGGGCCTCCCCTTTTACTTTTTTTTTGCTGTAAACACATTTACTTTTTCTACATGCCGTGTTCACATTAAAAATTATGTGATTCTTAATCCATTGCTTTGTTTTAATTACAACAACAATAATAATAAAAATACTTTCCCCCCTTTTCTCTGTCTCACTTTAGAAAATAATTGCTAACAAGTGCTTTTGCTGCTGGTAAAAGGTGCTAAGTTATATTTCATCAATCAATTAATTAATTTCGTTGTATAATATATGCCTTTCCTAAACTCCTATACAAATTTATGCAAAACTCTAATACCTAATCCATGTCTACTATCAACATATTCCCAGGCAATCTGGCATCAAAACAGGAATAGATGTACTTACACAAGACAAGGAAAATGTAGGTCAAACTGAGGGGCACTGCTTCAATTTTTGCCCTTGGGGAAAAGAATTGCTAACATTTTATGTGGAATGCCTCCGTTCATTATTTTCTGGACAAAATGGAGTATGGTAGTTAAAGTTTTGGAATTTTGTGTTTTAATGTCAGGAATGACAGAATAACAGAACTGGAAGGGCCTTTAGAGGTCTTCTAGTCCAATCCCCTACTCAAGCAAGAAATCCTATATCATTCCAGGCAAATGGTTGTCCAATCTCTTCTTAAAAATCTCCAATGTTGAATACTTACAACTTCTGGAGGCAAGTTGTATTTGTATGTATGCATGTAGGCATGTATGCATTTATTTATTTATTTATTTGTTTGCTTGTTTGTTTATTTATTTATTTATTCTTCAAATCAGTGTTGACTCCTGGTGACTGTCTGGATAAGTCCCTGTAATTTTTTTGGGCAAGATTTGGGAAATGAGTAATTTCATCTTATCTTCTTCCTAGGGCTGAGAGAGAGAGAGAGAGAGTACCTCACTGAAGGTCATCCATCTGGTTTGATCCTTAAGGTGGGACCAGAACTCATGGTCTCCTGGTATCTAGCCTGATGCTAGATACTTAGCATCAGATGCTAGATAATAATAGTTAACTCCTTTAACTATTAAATCAAAATGGTTAGATTTAGCTAGTAAATATAGAGCCTCAACAAGTGATACATTAGGCTGACTTTGATCTCAGAAACTAAGCAAGGTTGCACCTGATTAGTATATGGATAGGAGACTACAAGGAAATTCCAGGGCTGTAGTCTGGATCGCAAAGTCAGAAGCATCCCAGAAAAAGACAAGGTTCAGCTAGTGCTATACTATAGCCAAGAAAATGTACATATACAGAGGTTTGTTTTAAAATAATTGAAGAATTGGGGCAGAGCAGCCTTTGTCATGATCCATGTCCCAGTCTCATCCCTGGTTTATTATATGTGCCCTGTTTATTCTGGGCCGGCCCATTGTCCTCTTGGATTAGAGGTGATGGCTGATTAACAAGAAGCTCTTCAGGCCATGGCAGAGACAATCAGCTCAGCAGTCACTCTTGGCTGGAGAGGGCTGATTTGCAGCAGTCTGCTCTTTACACTGACTGCGCTGCTCAGGAATATAAATACTGTTAATCCCTCACATTAATATAAGCTTTGATCATCCTTCCCCATTATCATCTCCTTGCTGTTAATGAAACAGAGAGCCATAGGGGACAGGAGAGAAGAAACTGGCCTAATCAGTATGTGCTGGTTGGAAATATTGGAACTAAATTGACAGGCTTGGGGGATTAAGGAGGTGAAGAAACCTGAAAGAGATGTGGAATCAGCAGTGCCTAATTTTGTTTCTCTTGAAGTCAAGTTTATTTGCACCTAAATAGCTCTTTGTTTAAAAAGAAAAAAAAGATAAGTTCCAGTCATAATAACAGTATACAATCATAGTTTAATGGTTGAGGACATTGTGGCCTGCAGAATTTAGTAGTTCCATTTGGGATCCCAAAAAGAGGCCAGGCATTATAGAAGATGCTACATTAACTGACCAGGGGTTGACTTTCTGCTTTGTTTTTCATCCAGTTCTGAAAATTTACATTGGAGGACTTTGATTCATAAGTTATGTTATCATATTGTTGTTATCACAACATATTTAACTGGTTTTTAGCCTCTATTTAATTCTTGTTAATTTTAATCATTTTGTATTATCTTTTTAGCCTTGTGAGAGCCATCCAGAGTCACTTCAACAGTGAGCTGTGGGAGCGTACAAATTTAAGAAATAAAATAAAAATACAATGTGTCTATACAATTTGGCTATAGGAATAGCCATCTGCTTGTTTTCCCTACTTCATATTAAAAAAAAACAGCCAAAACTAGTAAGTTCTAGATCTTGAAAGGCCACTGCAAATGTGTACTGTAAACTATTGATGGATGGATAAGTAAATCATGAAACTGACTTCAGCAGGTGTTGAGATTTTCACACTACTCCATTTTATGCGGAGCAAATAGGTCTGTTTGCTCTTTCCTGAAAGGATTTGAAATTAATGTTGGGGATTCAATAAGAACATGTAATTGTTTGACGTCTCCTTGTGCATGTCAGGGTTCCAAGTAATAGATCCATTGTAAGCAAAAATTCTGAGGCAGGTAGATTCTTCAAAGAATAGCTTTATTGAAAATATCATATTGGCACATATCTGGTAAAAACCAACTCTGAAGGGTCCCTTGGTTTTCACCTAATTAAAAAGGTAAGTTCCCCCCCCCCCCATCNTCCCCCCCCCCCCAATCCCAAACAATCAGTCATATGGCCCAATCAAGGTCTGGTGACATTTCTCCTCCTTCCTCTGGCCAGGTGTGAGAACGTCCTTGGTTCCCAAAAGAAAGTATTTTATTTTGACTACACAACTCCAGCTATCTCTAGCCCTACCCCCACCTCCTATCCCTCAGCTCCAGTATGGCAGTACTGAAGTTCCAAGTTAGCTTTGGCCAAGTCAGATTCAGGGTTGACAGAACAATTGTTCTTGGTTTTCTTCTGAACCCTTGTTGGACCCTTCCACTTGAAAATCCATCCTTTTCTTCATATTTTTGGAAGAAATGGAGGAAACAATTTGATACAATCTCTTTCAGGTTTCTTCACCATCTTCTGAACATAATCAGTAACTTGAAAAAGCTCTGACAAGATAGTAATAAAACTATCTCTTTCCTGTTATTTTTATCTGTCTATGCCAAGCTTCCCCAATCTTATGTCCTCCACAGGTGTTGAACTACAAGCCCCAGAATTCGAAGCAGCTAGTGAACATGATTCATGCTTTTCTGTGGGTACTGCTCATGGCTACTTACAAAACTGCTCAAAAGAGGTTTTTTTCTTCACCATTATAAACAAGAATAGTTTGCAAAAATCAGATGTTTCTTATATGTTCAGGGAATCTTATAAACAACGATCTCTCACACCTTGATTGACAATTCTATTCTCTGGATGCAATACTGTAGAAGATCATTACAATATATTTTTACTTGAAGTCAAAAGAGTCATCAAACTACATGTACTATTAACAACTCCCAAAACCAAGATACAAATTACCCATAACAATAAGGAAGCTTCATTCCAAAAAGAAATCACTTTGGTGGAAAAACAAATCTGGTCACGTTACGTTGCCAACTTCAAAAGCCGATACAAAAAATTATACCACCAGATAAAACTGAATGTACCAATGATCACATTAAACAAGAAAGAAAAAACTCTACCCACCCGTGCTTTCTTACAATTTGTAAAGAACAAATTAAAAGACTCAAGGTCCATCCCCACCCTGAAAGGACCTAAATGGTAAAGACTGCAACAATGACATACATTAAAGCCAACCCTTCTTTAACACATTCTTTGGCTCAGTATTGTAAACAGCAGATGGATCATTGCCCATATTTCCTAGATCAAACCACAGATAAACTACAATGATCTAATGACATTATCAATTTACAGAAAGACAATGTTGAAAAAGCACTAACATTCTAAAACCATCTCTAATCTATTGACTGGATGGAATATGTGCCGACGTCTTAAAAAAGCTATTCCACTCCATAAGGCCGAACCTCTAAGCATAATTCTTGAAAAATCTTTCAGGACCAGCCTCCTTGCCAAAACTATGGTCACGAGCCACAGTCATCCCCATCTTCAAAAAGGAGACCCCAGCCCGTAGCTGAAAATTACAAGACCCAAATCTCTTTTTTTTATCGCTGCATCACCTGTAGAAGCCAATAAAATCCATTTATTAACCAATCCATCATCCCACTTAGAAACAAACAACCCAATTGGTTATGATGTGGTTAATAAACAATGTGGGTTTATGAAAAAACGATCTGTAATTATTGCAACTCTTACACGCAAAAACATATGCGACGTACACAACTCGATCAGGCAAAGCAATAGATTGCAAATCGACAGTAGACTTCTGTAAAGCCCTTTGATTCCAGTGGTTACATGGACAAACTTACTCCTAAAAACTAAAATCTATAACTAGTATCTCTGCATAACTGGATAGAAGCATTCCTGTCAACAGACAACAAATCGTCCAAAATTGGGGAGTGTCCGATCAAATTCTGCTACCTGTCAACAGTGGTGTCCCCAAGGCAGGTTCTGGGACTAACGTCCTTTCATACTCTACATAAATTGACCTCTGATCATATCAAGAGCAACTGCTTCTCGTTGTTGATGATGTAAAAGCTATTCAACACCACAGACAATGACCGCTACCCTTCAAAAGACCTTGACTATGTATCAAGTAATGGTCAAAACAGAATTGCAAATTCAAATCTCAAACAAAAAATTGCTCTGGTTTACATACTGGCAAAAAAAAATTCAGAAAAAAAATGACAGGCTAATAGTTGATGATCCAAATTCTGTTCAAGGACTTGAGTACTAATCTCTAATGACCTAAGTGCTACAGCCACTGGTAACTACTAGCCAAAAAAAGCATTACGAATTGTTAACCTAATGTTAATAGCTTTTTCTCTGGTTAATTATTAACTAATAACTAGAGCATACAAAACATTGCTAGACAATACAGTTATCAGTCTGTAACCCACATTATGGTATCTGATATTAACACAGGGAAAAGTCCAGAAATATTCACAAAAAAGAGTTCTCCATCCTTTACTCATTGCAGAGATACCGTTAGTGCCACCAGACTGAAATTTTAGACCTAGGAAACCATAGAAACTACACCGTCTTCGGCCTGATTAAGTGTGCATATAAAATCATACATTTGCAATGTTCCTAACATATCATGAATCTTCAAGCTTCCACCATAACAACACAAGAGCAAACAATAGAGTACAAACTCAAGTTACTGCACCAAACTTGATTGCAAAAGAAATACGACTTCAGCAACAGAGTGGTCCAATGTATGAATACTCTACCTGACTCTGTGGTTTTTTTCCCCAAACCAAAAAAACTTTAACCTTAGACTGTCTACTATTGACTTACACCCCTTTCCTAAGAGTCTGTAAGGGGTGCTGCATCAGTGCACAATGTGCCTACTGTCCCTGGACCTATTGTTCTTTTTTTTTTCTTTTATGATCCATGTATTCAAACCTATGTTTTTACTTATACCTATTATCTTTGTAAGCAATTGACAAAAAAAAATAAATAAATAAATAAATAAATAAATAAATAAATAAATAAATAAATTAAATAAAAAAAGAAGGGCTTGATTCTAAAAGCTGAGACTTTATGGTCAGATAGATAGTATACACAAGAAAATGGACTTTACTTTATTATAGGAGATGAAAAAAAAGTACTTTCAGAAATTGTCTGTGTATTCATGGGTGTAAATTGTTTGCCACAACCCTTCATTTACTATAAGTTTTCCTTACTTAAAAAAAGGAAAGTTAAATCCCCATTTTATGATCTGCAGCTTGAGATTGGTAAAAACAAATGGCTTAAACAATAACAGAAAATACTTCTGGGAAAATTGAATATCCCCAACCATAGTTTCTATTAATTAGAATCAAAGTTTTAGAATGTCTCTCATACTAACACACATCACCTTATAATACTGAGAAAATTGCTGTAACGTGCACACTGGTCACAGAAAATGGCCTCTCAAAACTCCGCCTTTGAAAGATGGCTTTTCATTTATTGTTGCTTGTCATCTACACCATACTTCTAAAAGAAAACAGATTTGTTGCCAGAACAGTTATAATCTGTTTCAATGCCTGACATTCATTTGACTCTAGGAGAAATGGAACACATTTTTCAAGCCTGTTAATTTGCTAAATATTGTACAGCCATTGGTAAAATTGTGGAGACAATATTATACAGCCATTATAAGAAGGAATGCCCTCAGGCAGTTATGAATATAAGAAAAACATTAACAAAATCATATGGAATAATAGTGCTCGTATTCAACCCTCCATTTAAATGTACAGAAGTATACGTTCAGAACTCTGAATTTGATAATCTGATTAAGCCCATGTCACACTGCACCAACGGATGGAAAAGAGGATGTAAATGGAGAAGAAACACTTGCATCGTTGAGGTTAACGCCGATGCATCCGTTCTGTACTCACTGCCTCCATTTTTATCCTCTCTATTCCAGTCCAAAACTTATCCAGTCCAAATGGACTGAGGTTCCATCGCTCAAAAAGTTTGAGCTGCTCAAAACTTTCTGAGCGGAAAATGTATCCAACGTGTCCGTCTGCATCTGCAACAGCATACGGGGAACATCCCTTCTACCAATCTGTTGTCATCTTTATGCATCCGCTTATATCTGCTAGCATCCGCTGCAATCTGCGCAACTCGCCATCCGCTCCAGTGGAAAACGGACACAGGAGAAGCGAAAACGGACTAGGAATGACGCGCAGCGTTAGTAGCACGGGGAAAAGGATGAAGCAGATGCAAGCCGCATACAAAAAGCATTTAAACGAAAAAACGGTTCGCAGAGGGACCTATCTCGGATATTAAGGATGTCTAGAGGATGCCTAGAGGATGCAAAAGACACATAGTGAGAAAACCTATATGCCTATAAAAAGGGAGCAACTCACCCTGATCTACTTTTTCAGTCCAGAAGCCCTGCTGTGCCAGACCTCTGCAAGCCTTCATCTGGCTCTTGAATTGCTGATGGTGGAGCTGAGAACAAAGACCCTCGTGCAGTCCATAAACTTCATGAGGAGGCTGCCAGCCAGTTTGACGAAGTCTGTGGATTGGCTGAGACAAACCAGGTTGACAAGCAGAGCACCAACTTCCGCCCAGCCTGAACCTGGGCTCAAAGTGGCACTGACTCTGTGCCACTGGCCTCAGGACCACTACAGGAAAATGCAGATATGGGCTGGAGGGTGCCACACAACACCATAGCATTGTGGTCAGAAAGTGGTGAGGCAGATCATCGAAGAATACTGGAGGAGCCTCAGTGCCCCCCACTGAACAAGCGATGGAAGAAAGTTGCAGAGCAGTGTATCAGAGGTGGAACAATTCCCCCCCACCGTTGGAGCCATAAATGGGGAAGCACGTGGCCTGCAAAGCTTCCAGCCAAAGTTGGGGTGCCACTTATGTTCAACTATAAGGGCTTCTTCAGCATCATCCTCTTCGCCATTTCGATGCCTCCACTACAAGGTCATGTAATCGATGCTTCAGGCAACGGTCAGCTTCTGATGCCAGGTATACCAACGCCAGTGACGTCAAGGAGGGGCTGGAACACAACTCTCATCAATGGGCTTCCCGATCCAAGACTCCCTGCCCCAATGACACGCAAAGAGTGGGCCCTACGTCACTGTGGGGATGACGCCTTCTCCTCAGAACCTACTCATGAGCCCTACACTTCCAGATGCCTCATCTGTGAAAGAAAGAGGATCTTAATACAGGCTGTCCAGGGCAAGGCGGGTGGTGGAAGAACGGCCTTTGGCATTTCCTTGGCCAACAAGTTCACGTACTTCTCACCACGCATGCAGCATCACCCAAAGACCGTGTAGAGGATCGTGAGAAGCTTGCTGCATCCCTGCACAATCTCATGCAACACATGCTACCAGTGTGCCAGAACAGCTCGTGGGGACCTCCAAACAAGCAATGGGGAACATGGAGCCTGGTGAATGGGGCAAGGGAGAAACCTGATAGACCCTAGGATGGTGCAAGGCCCAACAGAGCTTCACAGTGAAGGGAAGAAAGCAGCGCAACCTCCTGAGACACTGGTGCACTTCCCCAGCGAGCAGTGGAGTGCAGACAGGGATGATAGATGATTAATGGATGCTTCCTTCAGCCTGTCTTCATCACACTGATGAGATTGGGCATGTATGTTGGGTGGCCTACATAAACAGGCTGTTAATAAGAGTTGTGTTTTTATGTGGGACACCGCAAAAGCGAAATTGTGGAGTGATTGATTACATTATTATTGATAATAAAGGCCATAGTGTGGTTAACCTGGGAGAGTGGACCATACAGTCCCACTATGCTGCACTGGAGGTATCTAATCCCACAGCTGATTTACCCATCCCCAAAGGTAATCTGCTGCCCATTTCCACACGTGCTATTACCCCACCCCAAAGTATCCCCTGCCCATCCCACTGCTATCCTGACCCCAATCCCAACATGCATGCAAAGGTCTTAAACAATTTCTAAAAGTTTTCCACCAAGACTTTATTGACAAAAATAAATGAAGCAAGTGTGTGAAGCAGAAGATAATCTTTATTAATCAGCCAAGGCTGTAAAAGAAAATGAACCCAAGTCAAAGGTGTCCAAAGCCAAAAATAAAAGTCACAGGTAGCCACCCATGTCTTCTGGCACTCTTTTTGGTCACTTGGGAGGCGTGCCCAGTCCAGGGGGTGAAGGATCAATGTGTGTGGAGGGGGCTGCTGCTGGAGTTCTGGTCTGAAAGCACCACTGGGTGCCTGGCCCTGGAGAGAACAACAGGGGACGGCAACTATGAATGTATTGTGTTGAGGAAGCTCTCAGGAACAGCTGGCCAGTCCCGTGATGTTGAAGCCCCATGCCTCCATGACAGCGGTGGTTGTCAGGCCCCAATACCGTTGACAGATGTACTGAGGCCGGGCTTTGGTGTGGGGTGAAGGTAAGGAGCAGTGTAGTGGGGGCTGTCTGCAGGTCTTTCTGTCTGCAGACTGGGTGAGGTACTGCGGCACGGTGGCATTGGTGGCAACATGGGTGAATGGCTGGCATGGGTGGCATCAGTGGGTGCCGGTGCATCGAGTGGGATAAGTGGCACCAGTGCATCCGTGTACCTGTGCCTTGATGGAAGGCTGCCTCTGGTGCTGCTGGGAAATCCTGGTAGCCCATTAGTTGGTAGGTGAGGGCAGTGAAAGCCTGGAAGGGCAGTGACATCACCTGGGTGGAGAGCAGAGACCTGGAACTGGATACGAGAGCAGGTTCAGCTGGTCTGGAGGGTTGTGAAAGAATTGCGTGATCCTGTCCTTCACCACCTGGACTGTGATGTTTCTTTGAACATGGTATGAGGGTCCGTTGACGTTAGGCCGTGGAAAGGCTTGCAGTTGGAGACAGGACGTCGGTTGTTTCACTTGTTGTACCAGCTGAAAGAGGAGATCTAGCTGCTCCAAATTAATCGGATGT
The DNA here is from genome assembly GCA_004320025.1 of Laticauda laticaudata. Lineage (NCBI taxonomy): Eukaryota > Metazoa > Chordata > Lepidosauria > Squamata > Elapidae > Laticauda > Laticauda laticaudata. Next base: position 165 of record BHFT01031407.1, on the reverse strand, counting down.
CTCTTATCTCCAGCTCAGACAGTGGGACTCTCCCCCCGGTCTGCCTCTCTGCCTTCTGTGGACTAGGTGGCAGCTGGGGTGGATCGGTTGGGCATTGTGGGAAGATATGCCGTCTCGCCTTTCTCCCACTGCACAGGGGGTTCCTCACCGTGCTCGCACGCCACG
>BHFT01031406.1:0-36837 GCA_004320025.1 Laticauda laticaudata | reverse complement strand
AGTTTCACCTTTTAAGTTGCATTACTGAAATAAATGAACTTTTGCATGATATTCTAATTTTTTGAGTTTTACCTGTACATGAGCTAGTTGAATATTTTCCCATCCAAGCCTTTTTCTATCTTCATACATTTAACATTGGCAGGTGTTCTGATGGTGCATGCTGTCTTCTGCTTATTTCCATTCCTATAGTAACTTCTATGATGACAAAATATCCATTAACATCTGGTCCATCACCCCAAAGAAAAAGAAAAGAGCCTTTCTAATGCTAGGACCCAAATTGAACATGTGACATTGCTGGTAAAGTAAGATCAGCTCTAAGACAAACTTTTAACTTGGGCAATCCTGGTGTGGGTAACATAACAAAGAAGTCTTACATTTTCAAACTTTATGCCATACAGGTAATCTTATAAATTTGTGACTGTCTCTCTCTCTTCTGCACCCTTTTCCAGTTTGTCAGTCCTTTTTTTCTCTTGCTCAAAATACAGTTATAATAATTCTGACATTTTGTGTAGGTGTTACTAATGAACAATTTAATGTTAATTGCTAAGGTAAAATATTGCATTCATGAGGATGCATGCACATAAACACACTTTCAAACTGTCAAAACTCAACTTACAAGTTTGGAATAGTCAACCAGAAAGATATCATACCTATAAAGCTAAGTACTGGTACTCAGGTTACACCAAATATGCTAGACTGAAACAGGTAACATCCAGTGGTTTACCCTATGCCCATAGAAACAACCTATCCATATAGTTGACATGTCTTTACTTTACTTTACCTACCATATGCTCAGACAGGAGCCAGCTGAATAACTCTTTTGAAAAGAAATGAAAAGAAATGAAATCCCATACACTTGGTCTCATCTCAGATAAAACCAGGGGTAGGATTCAAAATTTTTAACAACCGGTTCTGTGGACATGGCTTCAGTAGTGGGTGTGGCTTGGTGGTCATGTTATTGGCTGGATGTGGCCAACTCAATATCACTCACATCAAGGCGTGCATCTCCTCGCCTGGCCTCTCATGACTTTGGGGATGCTGCAACAGTCGTAAGTGTGAAAAATGGTCACAAGTCACTTTTTTCAGTGCCGTTGTAACTTTGAATGGTTATTCTACACAAGCAAAGTACCAGCAAAGGAGGGGAAAACAACTCCAGAGAAGTTCCTGAGACAAGAATTCTAGTCCTGCCAAGAATGTAATACGGGTTAATGGAGAGGTAGTTTCTGTAAGCAGCACCAGAATGTTTCCTTCCTGCCTTCCTTACAGGATTAGGCCAGTAATTTCTTCTAACAGCCGGTTCTCCAAACTGCTTAGAATGTTAACAACTGGTTCTTATGAATAGGTAGAATCCCACCCCTGGATAAAACCCTACACTGACTTGCTTCCAGAAGTTGTGGGTGCCCCAACACTGGAAGTTTATAAGAAGAGACAACCATTTGTCTGAAATGTTATAGGATTTCCTGTCTGCACAAGGATGGACTAAAAGACCTACAAGGTACTTTCCAACTCTGTTATTCTGATTTATGTTATACTATACAACATTTGATCTCAAGGTGCATCAGAAAGTCAAATATAGTGCCAAACTACACTCAGACTACAACTATACATGCCTTATTTTGCTCCCTTTGTTAATACTTCTTCTGTATTCCCCTGCCCTGCAACTGTTATAGAAGAATATATAAAAGGGCAATCCAGATACTCCTTAGTTCAGGAAGATGAAGCAGTTGTAAGTTGTGAGGGTCATAAAATGGTCACTCTTGTGCAATAATACATGGACAAAATCTCTAAATATACTACCAGTAATATGATTAAATAAATAAATAAACTAAACATAACAAAAAAACAAAAAATAAATAAAAGATGCATATGATAAGAATGATTTTTATAGAAATTAATTTGCTTGTTGAGCTTATCTTTAAATCTGGGCTATATAGCAATATAATGTGCCATAAAGACTTCAGTTAGTGAGAACAAGAAATAAGCATCACATAATCCTGATTATCAAACAGAAATATGCATACTAGCAATACCAATGATATACATTGTAGTTTTCCAGATGTTGTTGAACTACAATTCCCAGCATTCATCACAATTCCCCATTGTAATTTAAGCCCATGTCCCACTGCACCAACGGATGCAAAGAGGATGTAAAACGGACAAAAAAACTTGCCATCCGTTTGAAAACGCGATGCATCCGTTGTGTACTCACTGCGTATGTCTTTCATACGCTCTATCTGTCAAACATCCGTCTACACATACAGGCAACAAACGTTCTACGTCCGTTGTCATCCGTTACACATCCACTGTATCCTCCCGGCATCCTCTGGACATCCCCTCAACTCAAATCCACTGCAGCTGAAAGAGGAAAGAGGGAGGAAGCGAAAGGTACACGGAACGTCCACACAGCATTAGTAGCACGGAAATAGAAAGGATGCAAGCAGATGCATCTCGTATATAAAGCATTAAAATAGAAAAAACATTTGTATATGGGACGTATCTCGAATATTTAGGATGTCTGGAGTATGCCTAGAGTATGTGGAAGGACACCTAGTGGAAAACCGATATTTTCTATGAAAGAGGGGGAGGAAATCACCTGGATCTCAGTATCAGTCCAGCAGCTGTGGTGTACAGACCTTTTCACCCTTGGTCTTGCTCTTCCACATCATCCACTGATCTTCACCATGGATCATCACACACTCCGTATGGTAGCTGCCATCATTCAACACCAGAACCAAGCCCTGTTCAGACCTGTTCACCTTTTCTACACAAGGAGAAGAAGGAGGCATCCAAAGCTTGTGGGTCCGATGGACGCAGGAGAAGAGTGGAATTTGGACTCTATGACAAGCTGATGATGGAGCTGAGGAATGAAGACACTCGTGCATTCCAGCACTTCATGAGGATGCCACCAGCTCTGTTTGATGAAATTGTGAGCATCTGAGACCCAGGTTGACCAAGCCGAGCACCAACTTCCATCCCAGCCTGGACCCTGGACTGAAGGTGCACTGACTCTGCTCCACCTGGCCTCTGGAACCACATACAGAAACATGCAGTAAGCCTGGAGGGTGCCACACAACACCATCAGTAAAGTAGTCAGAAAAGTTGTGCAGGCCATCATCGAAGAATACGTGGAGGAGCTCCTCCAGTGTCCCACCACTGAAGAAGGCTGGAGGAAACTTGCAGAACAATGGTATCAGAGGTGGAACTTTCCCCACACCATTGGAGCCATAGATGGAAGCACGTGGCCTGCAAAGCTCCACCCAACTCAGGTCCTCTTATGACAACTACAAGGGCTTCTTCAGCATCATCCTCTTTGCCATGGTTGATGCTGACTACAAGTTCATGTACATCGATGCTTCAGGTAATGGGTCAGCTTCAGATAGCCAGGTACAGAACACCAATGACCTCAAAGGATGGGCTGGAATGCAACCTCATCATGGGTTTTCAGATCCAGAACCCTACCCAATGACAACCAAGATGTGCCCTACTTCATCGTGGGTGATGACGCCGTCCTCCCTCAGAACCTATCTTCATGAAGCCCTACACTTCCAGATACCTCACCGTGAAGAGAGGATCTTCAACTACAGGCTGTCCAGGGCAAGATGGGTGTGGAGAACGTCTTTGGCATCCTGGCCACACGGCTCCAGGTACTTCTCACCACCATGCAGCATCACCCAGGGATTGTGAGGAGCATCATGGAAAGCTTGCTGCATCCTGCACAATCTCATGCGCACCTGCTACCCAGTGTTGCAGAAACAGGCTTGTGGATCATCAACAAGGGAATGGGGACATGGAGCCTGTTGAATGGAGGCAAGGGTGAAACCTGATAGACACTGTGGATGTACAAGGCCCCAACAGAGCTTCACGTGAAGGAAGAAGCAGCACAACCTCCTGAAAACACTGGTGCAACTCCCAGCTGGAGCAGTGGAGTGGCAACGACAGGATGGTAGATGCTTTATGGATGCTTCCTTCAGTCTTGTCTCATAACACTGATGAGATTGTGCCATGTATGTTGAGTGGCCCTACAATGAATAGTGCATTAATAAAGAGCTTTGTTTATTTTGAAATGTGTTGATCAGTGAATAAATTGTTACTGATAAAAAAGGTCCATATGTGTTGGCAGCTGGATGGTGGACTATACAGTCCCACTAGGCTTGCAACCAGAGGTTTTATCTATCCACCAGCTATCCTTACCTATCCCACAATCGTATCCTTACCCATCCCACAGCTATCCTTACCATTCCCTCAACTATCCTACCTATCCCCAGCATGCAAAGGATTAACCATTTTTTCAAAGTTTTCACCAACACTTTATTAAGTAAATAAAATGAACCAATTGTGTGAAGCAAAATAACCTTTCTTAACAACTGTCTTAAGTAAACTGTATGACTTTATTAAAAAAGCAAAATGAACCAAGTAAAGTGTCTTTAAGCAAAGATAAAGTGAACAGGTAACAACTCAGTCTCTGGCACTATTCTCAGTCACTCTGAGGCATGTCCATGGTCTCAGCTGTCGAGCGGCCAGGGACTGTTGAGGTGGCTATGGCTGGAATACTGGTCTAGCGGCGCCATGGGGTGCCTGACCCCGAGAGTACAACAGGGGTTGGTGGGTTCAGTAAGCTCTCAGAGAGCTGACTCAGTCCATTGAGGTTGAGAGGGCCCTTCCTCAAGGACCTGGGATGTCAGGCACAGTACTGATGACAGATTTTCTGTTGAGGGGCTTGGCTTGTGAGGAGTGTAGTGGGGCTGTCTGGTCTGCAGCTAGGTGAGGTGAGGCGTCTGTGGCGTGCGATGAACCTGGGCCTGGACTGGGAAGGGCTGCCTCTGCTGTGGAAAGTCCTGGTAGTGGTAGGTTTGGAAGGTGAGGGGTTGGTGAAAGCCGTGGAAGGTCTGTGACATCACCTGGGGTAGAGGAGCAGTCCTGGTGTGGGTCGGAGCAGGTTCAGCTGGGCCTGGAGGGTGACATGCTACCATGGTTACCTGAGGATAAACAGTGGTTGGGGAAATGAGTCTATCTTTCTCCATTGTTTTAAACCATAAACTTAGATTCTTCAATATCTGCCTAATGATAGGAATGATTAAAATAACAATTACTTCCCTACTTGCCCTATCTGCCCATTGCTGCAAAGATCAGAATCGTCATGGTATTCCCTGTACCACTCTACAGAAGCAAAAGATGGACTTTAAAGAAACAGGTTCTGAAAAGTATTGACACCTTTGAACTATGATGTTGGAGAAGACTCCTGAGACTATGATAGACAGTCAAGAGAACATACAAGGAATTACTGAGTAAATCAATCCAGAGCTCTCACTTGAAACTCAAATGGCCAAGCTCAAGTATCTTTCTTCAAACATTTTATGGGAAAAACCTTGCTTTCTGAAAAAAAGGCTTCAATGCTTTGAAAGATTAAAAGGAGAAGAAGAGGACAACCATCAGCAAAGTAGATGAACTAAGTGGTGTTGAGTGCACCATTGGGAGACTTGAAAGACGAGGTTAGGGATAGATTATCATGGAGAAAATGTATCTCTGTGTTGCTAGGAGTTAAAGAAATGGCTAGATGGCAAACAGTCGAGTACTATCAATTATCAGCAAATAATTTTGTAGGTTTATTATTATAAACAGAGTGGACTAGATGGGGAATATTTTAATTGCTCAGCCATAATTTCTTCAGAGATATTAATGGTTTTTTATGCATTTAAATCCTGTAATTTAAATGATATTTCTGTGACTTGCATCTTCTGTTGATATCCTGTATAACTTTCCTGAACAATTATATTACTCCCCTAAATCCCACTGACCACAGTTATACAGGGATTTATGGGAACTGAAATCAATCTACTCAGAAGAAATCAAACTGGAAAAGATGAGACTGGGGTTGCTTAAAAACTCTCAGTTTAATATCCTTAATATTGGTGACATGCTGCTTTACTCTTCTTCTTCCACTTCTCTTTTGACTGTTAGATGTATAGAAAGGAGAGAAAATTTGTGGGAACAATAATGATGGAAAGAGAGAAAAGCAATAAAAACACTGATTGAAAATAGTTCCATTGAAAAGACCAGCAAATATTGAAAAGCTCAAAATTGCGTAGAATTAGAATTTGATTTGTTACAAAAGCTAGCATGAATTTATTCTGATATTCCATCCTATGAGCCTTACCTGTCTCTCAAAAAAAATTGAGGTTCAATCTAGAACTGTATGTCAGATAAGTGTTTTCCCACTACATAGCAATAAAGGGCAATGAGACAATAGTAAAGGAAAATTGGGTCTTTATTCAAATGAGGTTGTTTGTTTTGTTGATGTTATTTCTTTGTTTTGTGCTGGTGACTGCATCATAACCAAATAGCTCCAAACTCCCATGTTAATCATTCCAGGTTCAAAAAAAGTTAAATCTCCAGGATGTCTGTTCTACCATACCAGAGAATGGGAGTCATCCCAGAGCTACAGTAGGTGGATTGGGAAAATATTATCAATTTATTTACAGAGTAGCAAATATGTATTAATGCTCCATTACCACACATTTTCTACTACTGAAGAGGGTATAGAACCAATTGATGTGAATGACTCAAATGAGTAGTCTAACCACATTGTTGGTTCATTCTCACAGTCTCCATTTGCATGCTAAATAAACATTAAACCTTGTCAAATAGAGTGTGTATGGAAAGAATGGAGTCTTAAGAAAGCACTGAGGGCAGAAAGGTGAGGTATAAATTGTGGAAGGAAGGAGTAAGCTTTTTGAATAAAATCTGCTAATTGCACTGATCTCTAGAGATGGATGCATTTGTGAAATGCCAGTTTGTGTCAGTGGAAGAAGTGTTCCCAAACTGCTCTATTATTGGCTTTTGTAAATGTGTCTTAGCGGTAACATGTTTGACCCAACTTTCCCAATTTTTGCCAAATTTTCTAACAAACTGATTGGACAGCAGCAGACTCTTTATGCCTCTCATGTAGCAGAATACACTATAGAAAATTACATAATGTCACGATGAAAGAAATCCATGACATATTTCTTTTACCCTCCCCTACTTGTCTAACTGTTGAAATAGCTGCAATGCATTAAATTAAAATACATAGCTACGGAGAAAATACGAGCTCCCATAATCACTAATAAAAACAAAAAACAAATCTGTGTACAATATTGCCCCCCCCCCCAAGCCTAGGAACATTTTATTCATTTAATAAAAGTGTTGTTNAAAAACAAAAAACAAATCTGTGTACAATATTGCCCCCCCCCCCAAGCCTAGGAACATTTTATTCATTTAATAAAAGTGTTGTTGGTGTGAATGGCTATTTACATTTTTTTAAATCAAAAATCAATAATTTCAAAATAAGAGAAGATTCATAATAGGTTCTCTTGTTGCTAGAGTCTTGTTAAAAATGTTGGCCCAGTTTGAATTCCAAAGGCTTGCTTCTCCTCAGCAGACAGACTTATCTCTTGGTGATGAGCAGATATCTACAGGGGGCCTCAAACCAAAGGAAATGTTCTTCTGTCTGCTGTTTGCTTGGAAGTTTTTTTTATTTTATTTTCCTAAGAATGGAATTTGCAGCAATTAAAAACCAAGACAATCCCTCTGGGGATGGATCTTCTGTTGATAGTACAACCATTTATAAGAATCAGAACTAGACACTGATTCTTCAAACATATTTTTTTCCAAGAAAACCAAGGGAAATCAATTAGATGTCCAAGTCCATCCGTCCCCCCCCCCAATTAGGGTTGAAATTTCTATTACTTAAAAACAGAATCATAGGCAGTTTCAGAAAAGTAGAAATCTGCCTTTGCACCTAAAATTAATGGTTTGCTGACACCCCATCCAAGATTTAAGGCCCACCATTAGTCCCCCATCTTTTTACAAGATTAAAAAATGTATCTGTCCTGTTCTCTATTTGTGTGTCCCATTCCCTTCGTCTTTAACTTTCCAATATTTATTTCCTGAGGACCACTCTACAGTTCTAATATATTCAGTGTCTCCCATCCATGTTGGAAATTTTCCATTTTCATTTCTATCTTTCCATTGAACTGCACAGATTTAAATAGCTTGATTAATAGCAATAAACCCCCAAACTCATATTTCAGTCAACTGATGATAGCCTCTTAGTCTTAATATTCATACTAAGAGTATGCCAAAAATAGAAGTTTCTCTTACAACTTTCTCACTTAATTTATACACTTCTATCAGGTCTCATTTACATCTTTTCTGGGAACAAAAGATAATCAGTTCTTTTACTTAGCTTTACATATTCCCTATCATACTAAAGAGACATAAGATGCTGAAGATCAGGATGAATAATCCCTCATCCCTCAGATAGCTATTTGTAATATGTGGAACTCTTTTTCTTTTATTTATTTCTTGCAATTCCTGGAACCCAGCTGACCCAGATGCCAATTGTTTGTGACACAACTATTGAATAAGGGTGCTGTGACCCACAACCATGAAAAGATTGTAAAGTTGCAAAAAAAAATGAAGAACTCTGCTAATTTGATTTGTCCTATAATGTATGAAATGTAAATAAACATAACCATGCAACATGTATCTCTTATTAAAATAACTCAGTTTTGCAATACCATCTTAAAATTGAGTCATCGTGTTACAATGGCTCTATTAGCATTTAAAGTATCAGTAAGCTCTCTTTATTTTAGCTGTAACAAACTGCCATGCTATTTTATTGAGATTTAACTTTTAAAATATTTAAAATAGCCTTTTCCATTTGTTGCTTAACAATTCCAACAATTTTCATCCTATAGTCAACGGGTGCTACCTGGAAATTTTAGAAGCTGTAGCTCCAACATATTTAGGGGATACCAGAAAGACTGGTTTAAGGAACATATGTGACACTTAGAAATGAAATTGAAAATACAGCTGAGGGGGAAATACAATATTAATTATACAGATATTTCTGTCCCTCAAAATCCTCCCTTTTGTGGTGAGTTCTCTGCGAATGGAAGGAAGATTACCAAAGTGTTTATTAAATGAGGGGAAATATTCCTGTTTGCTGTTGCAACCACACTAATATTTAATATTTTATCACATTTCATGATGACATGTTGCAAAACAATAAAATGGAATGGATGCATGCCAGAATGCACACTGGAGCAAACATATCACAGAATAGCATATTATAGAAAAACAAATCTGATTGGCTCTCTGATTATATGACATCATCACATTCCTTGCTACATGATGACACTATAAACCCTCACTGACTAGTGCCTACATAATGAAGGGGAAAAAACAACTGGAGAAAATTTTGGAAAAAAACATCAGAACTTCAGAGAAAGTGATAAAATAGTTTAAAACAAATATATGTAACAAGTAGTAAGTGATAAGACTATTTTACTATGCTTTCTTTGCTTTTATAAGGAGTACACATTTTATTTCAAAAAAGGTTCTGTCCCTGACTTTAATTATTTCATCATTCTGACCTGAATTCATATTAAACAGAATACTTTATTCAATGCCATTAAGTGCATAAGAAGAATGCAACTATGAATAGGGTATATATGTACTTACAAATATGAAAATATGGACAGACTCTGATATTGTTCCACCACTACTTAGTAAAAACTTTGAGACTTCATTAGAACCATCATACATCAGCCTAAATATTTGTTAACTCAGGCATTCAGAAATATAATTCCCAAATCTGTAGACACAAAGGCCTATTTTAATTTATGACTGATTTCAGGACAAGACAAGACAGAAGATTAGAAAGCAGTGCTGGAAGGGAAGAAGCTGCTTGAATTAAGGAGATCTGGAAAAAAAGGTGAGCAGGTGGAAGTGAATTACATAAGAATAATAAAATGCATATTCATGTCAAAAGTTAAATATCCTTTTTCCCATAATTCCATTGAGAGGTAGGAAACCAACCATGTCTTCCCAGCAACTGATATCCAGATATTTTCCCTCTGGTCTATACTTTTAAATTAACTTTAAATGTTGTATCTTGTACAGACAGCTTCTCTAGCTTAATTATGCACTGGATGAAGATGTGGTTTGAGGGATTCTTGGGTACTCAGTCAAAATAGCTTCTATACTGTCAGTCCTAAAATACCCACTTATCGGTTCAAAAACTGCTGAGATTGCTCCCAACTAGCCAATTTCCACCATATTTTTCTTGCCTTTTTCTAGATAGGTGGGAACAGTTCCAACAAAGTTTTTCAACAGAATAACTTCTTCAATATAGTAAATCATTCTTATTACATTTGAAGAAAACATGCTGTTTGTGCAGTTCTTCTGTGGACATGGAAGTGGCTCTGCAATCCCAATCTGAAAGCTCAGAGTCTAACACAAAAGGGACACTGAAAGTCCATTGATGTAATCACTGTGAGTGGTGCATTCCTGGATTTTGGTGGTGCCTGTTTTCAATGCTAGTGTGTCAACTCATAAAACATTCCTATGCCTGTTTTAGTAGTTGCCATAGAAAAAGAGGGGGAGGAAGAAAATCTGGAAGAGCAGATGAAAACTAAAGTACATTCCAACCCTTATCTTTAAAAGATTGTAACTAAAATACCAGAGATATTCCCCACAAATATATTTAATTGGAGAATGTGAATGATGACACCCAGCTGTGAACGTGCTCAATTGGAGAATCTGGTTTATGAGACACCAAGGGGGGAGGGGGAAAACAGGGTCACTGGTGACTATAAATTACGTATGCCAGAGTTGGCTTCATATAGGGCAGTTCCAGTATGTCACCTCTAATGAATCCTTTGATGTTTTTTGAAGTTTGGCTCGAGAATCATGATTTAATTAGAGTGATTACTGGAATCCTGACGGAATCCTGACAGAAATCCTGAAATTTACATGGCACAGGGCTCACCAGAGGATTCTGTCAGCAGCTGCAGCTTCTACAGTTGTTCCCTTGGCTGGACTTTCACATTGTCTTTGTAGGATTTCCATGGTTGACCTTAAAGTCTCTTTCCAGGCTCCAATATACTATAAAGCAATGGGTGAGACATACGGCAGTCATCCATTCTGATGATGTGTCCCATCCATTTAATCTGACTCTGATAATCAGGGATTCAACTCCACGTTATCCAAAATCTCCAGATTGGAGATGCAGTCTTACCAATAAATGCCAATGATGGAGCAGTGTGAGTGCATGTGACATTTCTATAGTTATCTATTTTCTTCTCTATGGATGTGAATCCTGGACTCAGTTCCAAAGTAACATCAAACAAGAAAACATTGTAGGACAATCTATAACATGTATTCTAAAAGTTCTGCCATAGAGTTTTAAAAAGAATTTTTTAAGCATTCTCAAGGAACAAAAACTGTTTCATATGACTATATGACTTATGTGTAATGGAACTGAGACATTTTAAAAATAATAAAGCGTTTGCAAACATAATAATTGCAAATAATTTTTTAAAATTTATAAATGGGACTAGAAGTCTGTTTTGACAAACTTCTGCAATATCCTCTCAGATGGGGGAATTAAACTGACTATATGTGCATTCACAGAAGCCTGGTCCATGATCCTATACTTCTACCCCAAACTGAGACATGAGTAAAAGGGAGTCTGTATATATTGTTTTGTTTATGAGGTAGGATCAGAGTGACAGAAAAAAGATTGACACAGATCAATAGGACTAAACGTAGCCATGTTGATCCACATGTAAATTTATTTTCCTCACATTCTTTGTGTTAGCATTTCTTTCTCAAGGATGGAAAAATAATAATGAAAAGAAGAAGACATAAGGTTGTCAGCATGTTGAGGTTTGCCCTTGCCTGTCTTAAATCATGAGATAAGAATTATTTAAGATCATGAACTTCAGCACTGCAAGAATGTAACAAAAACAGGAAAAGAGAATGGAAAGAAGAAATGTATAGTTTCACCCATATTTATCTGGGCTTCTGTCTACCCTCTTGTTCATTATGAATTAAATCCAGAGCCAGGTTGGCTAAGCAGTGAGATCCATGTGTAAATTGTTTGAGGAAATTTAATGCAAGACTTGCTACAGCCCAAATAAGCTCTACCCATTCCACTGCCCCGATTTACTATCAGCTGCCTTCTCAGATTTGCTGTTAGGAAAAGGTACAGGGAAAGGAGGGAGAACTAATGCCTTCATTTCCTTCCTGCCTGGGTTCAATGTAAAGCCCATGTCACACTGCACCAATGGATGGAAAGAGGATGTAAAATGGAGAGAAACACTTGGCATCCGTTGGTTAACGCGATTCATCCGTTCTGTACTCACTGCCTCCTTTTTTCATCCTCTCTATCCGTACAGCATCCGTCAACTGAGGTTCCATCCGCTCAAAAAGTTTTGAGCTGCTCAAAACTTTTTGATTCAAAACTTTTTGAGTGGAAAATGTATCCAACGCGTCCGTTCTGCCACCGCTACGCATACGGGGAACATCCGTTCTACATCCGTCGTCATCCGTTACGCCTGTCCGCTATATCCGCTAGGTATCCGCTGCGCATCCGCGCAACTCAAATCTGCTCCAGCGGAAACAGATCACAGGGAGGAAGTGAAACGGACGCGGAACAGACGCGCAGCGTTAGTAGCACGGACTGATGAAAGGATGAAAGCGGATGCAGCTTGCAAAGAAAGCATTTAAAATGGAAAAATTTTTCGCAGAGGGGACCTATGTCAGATATTAAGGATGTCTAGAGGATGCCTAGAGGATGCAAAGGGACACATAGTGGAAAACCTATATTGCCTTATAAAAAGAGGAGAAAACTCACCTGGATCTCACTTTCAGTCCAGCAGCCCTGCTGTTGCAGACCTCTTCAGCCTTCATCTGGCTCTTGCTCTTCCACAGCATCCATTGATGTCCACCATGGATTGTAACACAGTCCTTTTGGTAGCCACCCATCATCTGCAACAGTGCGAAGCCATCTACAGGCTCTTTCAACTGTTCTACGGGAAGAAAAGGAGGCGGCCAAGAAGTTGTCTGGGTCGAAGATGGATTGGGAAAAGAGCAGAGTACGGACTGTACAACAAGCTGATGGTGCAGCTGAGGAAAACGAAGACCCTTCGTGCATTCCCGAACTTCATGATGGATTGCCTCCAGCCATGTTGCATGAAGTTGTGGAGCGGCTGAGGACCCAGGTTAGACCAAGGCAAACACCAACTTCCGGCCCAGCGCGACCCTGGGCTCAAGGTGGCACTGATTTCGCCACTAGGCCTCAGGAACCACCTACAGGAGCATGGCAGTACGGGTGGAGGCGTGCCACACAACACCATCAGCATTGTGGTCAGAGAAGTTGGTGCAGGCACATTGAAGAATACCTGGAGGAAGCTCTCCAATTGCCCCTCCACTGAGAAGGCTGGAAGAATAGTGCAGATGCAAGTGGTTATCAGAAGTGGAAACTCCCCCACACCGTTGGAGCCAAGATGGCGAAGCACGTTGCTACAAAGCTCCAGCCAAGTGGGGGTCCATTTTATATTTCAAACTTACAAGGGCTTTTCAGCATCATCCTCTTCGCCAAGGTCGATTGCTGACTACAAAGTTCATGTACATCGATAGCTTCAGCAACGGCTCATCTTCAGATCCCAGTAACAACGCCAGTACCTCAAGGAGGGGCTGGAACGCAACCCATTCATGGGTTCCAGATCCAGACCCCTCTGCCCAACGACATTTTTGGGGCCAAAAAGATGTACCGTACTTCATCATGGGGAATTGAGCCTTCTCCTCTGGAACCTACCTTATGAACCCTACACCATCCAGGATGCCTCACCCGTTGGAAGAGAGATTCTGTTCAACTTAAAGGGCTGTCAGGGCAAGGCAGGTGGTGGGAAGAACGCCTTTGGTATCCTGGCCAACAGGTTCCAGTACTTCTCACCACCATGCAGCATTGCCAGAGGACCGTAAGGAGATCATGAAGCTTGCTGCATCCTGCACCATATCATGCGCACCCTGCTTACCAGTCTTTGCAGAAACAGGCTCGTGACCTCCAACAATGGCAATGGGGACATGTTAGCTGCGTGAATGAGCAAGGGTCGAAACCTGAAGATACTAAGGATGGTGCAATGGCCCCAAAGAACTTCACGTGATGGAAGAGCAGCGCAACCTCCTTGATGACACTGGTTCATACTCCCCGCTTGTAGCAGTGGGTAGTGGCAAGACAGGATGATAGATTGATTAATGGATGCTTCCTTCAGCTTGTCTCATCACACTGTGAGATTGAGCCATGTATTTGGATTGATAATAAAGGCCCATATAGTGTGGCATTGGCAGAGTGGACCATACGAGTCCCACTATGCTTGCACTGGAGGTTTATCTATCCACAGCTTATTACCCCATCCCAAAGGTATTCCCTGCCCATCCCACAGCCATTACCCATCCCACAGGTATTCCTGCCCATCACACAGCTATTACCCATACCAAAGGTATCTCCCTGCCCATCCACTAGCTATCCTGACCTATCCCACATGCATGCAAAGTCTTATAACCATTTTTCTAAAAGTTTTCCACCTAGACTTTATTTAATAAAATAAATGAAGCAAGTGTGTCAAGCAAAGATAATCTTTATTAATAACAAGCTGTAAAGAAAAAAATGACCCAAGTCAAGTGTCCAAAGCAAAAATAAGTCAACAGTAGCCACCCAGTCTCTGGCACTCTTTTTGGTCACTCGGAGGCGTGCCCAGTCTCAGGGGTGAAGGATCCAGGTTGCTGTGGAGGTAGCTGCTGCTGGAGTGCTGGTCTGAAGCACCACTGGGTGCCTGGCCCCGAGAGGACAACAGGGACGGCTGGTGTTGAGGAAGCTTCTCAACAGCTGGCTCAGTTCCCGTGATTTGAGAAGCCCCTTCCTCTCCCATGGTACGATGTGGGTCGCAGCCCCAATTACCTCAGAAGACAGATGTACTGAGCTGGGGCTTGGGCTGAGCGGGTCTGGAGGGAAGGAGCAGTTAAGTTGGGGCTGTCTGGTCTGCACGACTGGTGAGACTGGCGGTGGTGGCATCGGGGTGGCGAGGTGTGGCATCCTCTGGGGTCATCCGAGTGTACCTGTGCCTGGTACCTGGAAGGTGCTGCCTGTGCGCGTGGAGTCCCTGGTAGGGGCCCGCTAGCCTTGGTAGGGGAGGGCTGTGGAAAGCCTTGGAAGGGCCAGCTGTGACATCACACCCGGGGTGGTATGGAGCAGGCCTGGACTTGGGTGGGAGCAGGTTTCATCCTTCGGTCTGGAGGGTTGTGAAAGAACAACGATCGTGATACTCTTGTCTTCACTACCTCATTACAGTTGGGTGTGTGCGCACATGTACATGTAGGGTCTGGTTGATGTAGGTAGAAAAGGGACTATGTGGTTGGTGATTGGGCGTCATGGTGATGTTACACAGCTGAGAGAGGAGATCTTAGCGCTGATCTCCTGCAACTGAGATGGTACGCCTGCATCTCCTAGCAGTGACTAGCAGGTGGCTGTGCTCCTCCGGGTCTGTCCTTTCTCTCGCCTTCGGTGTGAGGGGAGTTGAGGGATGATGCGGTAGCTTTTGGGCTTGTGGATCAGTCGTCTACCTAGTTCTCCCACTGGTCAAGGGGTCGTCAGCAGTGCTCTCGCCACGGGGTACAGCGCGGTGGGGGTCTCGCATGGGCATGCTCTGCGAGAATAACTCTTGCCTGGCACACGAGGAGCCTGGACTGGCCGAGAGGGAGCGGCTCTCAGAAAGCTGCCCATGAGTGAGAACAGGGTTTGTGAGAAGGGGGTTTGCTCCTCTGAGTGGTCGGATCTCACCCTCAAGTGAGAGAGCTGCACTAATGGTATGGCCAGTCACATCCTGATTAGGTCTTCCTCTGCTGTTCTGGTTTAGCTTTGACCGTGGCACTGCGTCCAAGCTTCTTGGGAGGTGCAAGTCTTTCCCGTTACCTATGTGCGCATGTTGGCTTCCACCAGCCAGGATGCACCTCCAAATGTGTGAGGCCCAGGCTCTCCGCCTTCTCTCTCCAAGCTGCCTTGCCTTTCTCTCTTGCGGTGTCCTCGATAGATGCTTATGTCCTTTCCGCCCAATAGGATATTCATTTTCTCCTCTGTCAGCCGACTCCGCCCTCCTCCTTCATCTCGTTCGAATTGTGCTATTGCCTGTTCCTCTCCCTCAGTCTTGGCGTCTGCTTCTTCCTTCCTTTTGGCAAGACGCATATGGGTGCTCCTCAACAGATGAAAGGGCTTCGAGGTTGTTAGGGGCTTGCTCGCTGCACACGACCGTACGCACCCACCTCAGCAGCAGGCAACAACACAGTAAATGCAGCAATAAGAAGCGAGGACACAGTCAGGAACTAGACAGCAGTCACAACCTGCCAGGAACTAAAGCGAGGACCACAGGCCGAGCCACACTAGGCAGAGAGAGCACAGACAGGAGCAACCAGCAGGACACTGGCAAGCAGCAGTCAGCCAGAAACCAGAGCAGTGCACTCAGCAGAACCACAGCAGAGAGACCTACAGAAGCAGCTAGGCAGCCACCCAGGCAGACCATCCAGAAGTAGACCAGAGCAGAGACCGAGACAGTATAGCACATCACGCAGGTAGCATCCAGCAGATAACCAACACAACCCCAGAATGCCAGCACAGTACACCACGAAAGCCAGCATGAGTACCAGAAGAGGCGCGCAAAGCTTCCGACCATCACAGAACCCAGACCAAAGTGACCGGGCAATGACGCGAGCAGAGTCAGGGCCAGGGGTTGGGAGGGTGGCCCTGGTCCCTCTTGCCAGGGCTTGGCAACAGATGGCAGAAGCTTTCCTTTCTTCTCCCATGGTTGTTGTGTTGGCTGCTGGCTGGCTGTCGCTGGCGCCTGGCTTGCCTGGCTGGAGGTCAGTGATGTGTCTGAAGCAGGCCTTCCTCTGAATGTGGTGACCTGCTTTCGACGCTGCTTCCTTTTTACTCTCGGGGCTGACGCAATGCTATCCTCCTGACCCGCATGGTGGCAGTGAACGCTAGCTAAGTATCCGCGTGAGGCTTCCTTAGGCTTCCGCTCTGGCATAGCCGCTTATCGTGCTAGAGGGCATTCCGCTTTGCCATCCGCGGTCTTTTCCTTCCGTTTCGGCTTTGCTTGCTCCCCTGGACCTTCGGCCCCATGTGCCATCTCTCCCATCCCTCATCTGCTAGCTTTTTACTGTGGAGCATACCGCTTTCCATCGCCCTGATGTCCTCCCCCGTCTCCGTGGGTCTTTCCGTGTTGTCCGCATCTTGTTTATTGCAAATTCCAGGCACTTTTGAGGAGCGTCGATTTAACAACGGATGGAACATTTTTCTCATCCGCTGTGTCCTTTTTACAAACATTTTGCATCCGTCGGCCAGTGTGACAAGGCCTTAAAGTTTCAGGTATGTTGTACTTTTCCACTGTGATCAGCCATCTTTCTGGAAGAAGAAAACAACCTGACTAAGCTCTTCTTTCTGCCATCAGCCCAGTTTTGTGAGTAAGAGGGAGATTTCTTAGCCTGAGCAACTAACCCTCAAATAAGTATGATGAGGAACCAGAAGTGGTGTTCAGCAGGTTCTGACCAGTTCTGGAGAACTAGTAGCAGAAATTTTTAGTAGTTCGGAGAATTGGCAAACAGCACTTCTGACTGGCCCCACCCCCATCTATTCTCTGCCTCCTGAGTTCCAGCTGATTGGCTGGGTCTTCTTTTGTGGACCTGCACAGGAGAACAGAGCTGGAAATCAGGTTAGTGGGGTGGGGAGGGAATGGGGATTTTGCAGTAACTTTTCCTTGGAGTGGAGTGGGAATGGAGATTTTGCAATATCCTTCCCCTGCCATGCCTACCAAGTCAATGCCATGCCCACCAAGCCACACCCACAGAACCGGTAGTAAAATTTTTTGAATCCTACCACTGTGAGGAACCAATTGCCCATTCACTACAGGGAAAAAATAAAAGCAAAAGGCCAATCACATGAAACTGTGCCTTGTAAACCACAAGAACATATTTTGAAGTCTAGTGACAATCACATTATAAATCAATGGATTTTCCTATTCTGTCCCTATCCCTGTCTTTACCCAAGTTCTAGCCAACTTTTACTGCTGCTTTCAACTACACTATCATAGTGGCTTCCAGTTGGGATTGCTACACCAGTCCCACCCTGCCCCCCGGATGACCTGGATGCATTTTCTACTTAAGGTCTTGCTATATTTAGTGTCTATCATGGTTAATGAGACTAATTAAAATAATTAAAAGGAACTAGAGGAAAATAATTTCCATGACTTGAAAGAACACAGGCAGGAACTTCAGAAGCATCAGCAACTTAAGGCCGTGTCACACGGCCCAACGGATGCAAAAAGGACACAACGGAAGAGAAAAATGTTACATCCGTTGTTATCCGCGCTCAAAAGGGGCAACATTTGCATAATTGAGGCGGATAACACGGACGTGGGGAGGACGCAGGGAGGATTGCAAAGCGGATGTGGAACGGAAGCCAGCGATGAAGGCGATGACACATCCGCTAGGCTTCTCCGGGGGGCCTCAGCAAAGCGGGACGCGGAACGGAAACAACGGATGCAGAACGGATGCACAGCGGATGAACGCGGATGCACAGCGGAAGCCTAGCGGATGCACAGCAGAAGCAGAACAGATAATCATCTGCGTTATATTGCGAATGCGGGGGGATGCATTGCAGCCAAGCCCCGTGGTTATGCACGGAAGCAGCTCGCACTGTGGCCAGCTTTGGACAAAGCACCTGCTGCGGATAACCTCTAGTTCTTGCCTGCATTCCTGCCTGCAAGCGCTTTGCTGCCATGCCTGCCCTCCCAGCTCTGCCTCCCAGCCTGCCTCCCAGCCTGCCTCCCAGCGCTCTTGGGCAGCCTTCCCTGCCAGCCTTGCTGCCAGCCTGCCTTCCAGCCCCCTGCCAGCCCTGCTGCCAAGCCTTGCCTTCCAGCCTCCTTCCAGTCTTGCTGCCAGCCCTGTCTCCTAGCCTCCCTCAGCCTTGCTGCCAGTCCTGCCTTCCAGCCTCCCCTGCCAGCCTGTGCTGCCAACCTGACCTTCCAGCTCCCTGCCAGCCTTACTGCCAGCTTGCCTTCCAGCCTCCCACTGCCAGCCAGGTTGTCGCCAGCCCTTGGGTGCCTGCCTTCCTGCCAGGCTTCCTGCCAGCCTCCTGCCAGGCTTCCTGCCAGCCTTCTTGCCAGGCTTCCGGCCAGCCTTCCTGCCAGCCAAACAACTACCCACACATGGGGAAGAAGTGCAAGCCACAGCAAACCTGCCGCCATCCCTGGCAGAGGGACAGGGCCACCCTCCTCGCCCCCTGGTCCCTGACTCATCTTCTGCTGGGGCTTCTGCTCTTAGGGCTCGCTTTTCTGTTGCTGGGCTTCTGCTGTAGTGCTCCTGCAGTGTGCTTCTGCTGCGTACTCTGATGAAGTGCTCCTGGAGGTTGTGGCTTCTGCTGCTGCGTTTACTCTGCTGAGCTCTGCTCCTCTGTCGGCTGGTCCTGCTCATTCTGCATCGTGCTCCTTCTGGACTTGCTCGTACCTGGCTGGTCCCTGCTCGGTCCTGGTTTGCTCATCCTGCTCTAGCCCTGGTCCTGCTCATGCTCCTGGTCCTGCTGTGCTGGGCTTGCTACCTGTGGCTACTTCTGACTCTGCTGTGCTGCTCACTGGTCGTCTGCTGCTGCTGCTGCTGTCTTGCTGCTGCTGCTGCTGCTGCCGATAGACTCTGCTGCTGCTGCTGATGAGATGATGATGATATGATCCTGGCTGGTGATTTATGCTGATGATGATGATGATGATGCTGATTATGATCCTGCTGGTGATGATCGCGATGATAGATGCTTGATGTTGATGGATGGCTGTTGGTGTGGAGGAGCAGCCCCCCTACAACTGGAAGCCCCTCTATGAAGGCCCAAATAATCTGCGTCCTGCAAGAGGGAGGAGATGGAAGAGGGTATGCAACAACGGGAGAGGAGGCAGTACTACATTGAAAGCACGAGATGAAGTGCTGGAGTGGCTGAGGAGAGAATGACTATCTGTGGCAGGAAGGCGACAACCGCTGTGCTAGGAACACCAAGCGTTAAAGCAGGCTGCCCTTGGAGAGAAGGGGCGGAAGAGTCGGGCTACACATCGGATGTGCTCCTCGGGCTGTGGAGCACATGGCACCACCTGGTACGGGAAGCTGCACCTCAAAAAATCTGGCCAGGCCACGGTTAAGCTGATGACAGAGAGAACTATCTCATGGCCAAGTGGCAAGCTTCCTGGAGGGTGAGGTCCACCCACCGAGGGAAGCCACCAGGAGCCCCAAATCTCTACCCTCTCTCTCTGCAGCCTGCTTGGGAGACAGTCCTCTGCGGCCGAGAGTCAGTCCCTTCTCCATGCAGTATCTGCTGTGAGGTTGCCACGGCGGAGAACCTCCGGGCAAAGGTGTGGAAAAGCTGTGAGAGAGCGAAGCAAGGAACTCCCTGGGTGTGGTGGGAGAAGGAGACATCGGGTACACCGCTGCGAAGCCGCATCCACCCACACCTCCACCTCCACAGTAAGGCAGAGAGCCAGGACAGCATGAGGGCACAGCACAAGGTTCCTGGTGGAGACAGACACCATCCCACCAGCATAGGTCTCCTCTCTCAGCTGGTCCCCGATAGAATCCTTCCTCCTCCAACGGCAAGCCCTTCCTCAATTTATGTCAACCAGACCCTCAAGGAGATGGCGGATCCCCTAGTACCAGGTGGTGAAGGAGAGGATTCACCCGCTGCTTAACAACCCTTCCAGACCTCAGGAGGAACTGCTCCCACCCAGTCCATGTCTGCCTCCGTCCACCCAGGTGAATTCCCTCCCATTCCCACAGCCCCTCACCTACCAGGGCTACAGCTACCGGAGTCCAGCAGCACAGACAGCAGCCCTTCAAATGCAGGCACGAGTCATCGGCGACACCAGTTGCCACCGCGTTCCAATGATGCCACCATGCCAACCATTGACAATTAATGCCACCCATGACAGCGAGCCAAGCCACGGCAATATGCCACCCACGCCAGTCTCACCCGCTGCCCAGACCAGGCAGCCCCACTACACTACTCCTGTCCTCCATCCCACAGCCAAGCCTGGCCTCATGTAATTCTGTCCTCAGTAACCTGGGCTGACACCCCATGGCATTGTGAGGAAGGACCTCTCAGCATCACGAGGCTGGAGCCAGCTGTCCGACACCTTCCTCAAACACACCGTCCCCTGTTTCCTCTCGGGGCCAGGCACTCCAACAACACCTCAGACCAGCACTGCAAGCAGCACCCACCTCCACAGCACTGCACCCTAACACCTTAGACTGGGCATACACCTCCGAGTGACCAAGAGGGAGTGCCAGAGACTGGCTGCCTGATATTTGTGGAACTTTATTTGGACATTTGACTTGGGTCATGTTTATTTTACAGCTTGTTATTAAATAAGTTTATCTTTGTTCACACCACTTGGCTTCATTAATTTTTTTCTATAAGTCTGGGTGGAGAACCTTTTAGAAATGGCTTAGCCTTTCGCTGCTCTGATGGCGTTAAGATAACGCACGTGTGGATTGGCTCAGTGATTACCTTTGGGACTGGCGTTAAGATAGCTGTGGGACTGGGAAGGATTACTGTGGGATGGGCAGGATTACCTATTGGGCACTGGGTAACTAATTGTGGGATAGATATAAACCTCCAGTGCAAGCATAGTGGGACTGTATGGTCCCTCCCCAGCTGCCCATCCTTATGGCCCTTCATTATCAATTAAATGTAAGCATTGATCCCACACATGTCCAACATAAACACAACTCTTTATTAAAATGCCCTGTTCATTCTAGGCACACCCAACATACATGGGCAATCTCATCAGTGTGATGAGACAGGCTGAAGGAACCATCCTTTAAGCATCTGCCATCCTGTCTTGCCACTCTACCTCTCCAGCTGGGGAGTTGCACCAGTGTTTCAGGAGGTTGCACTGCTTTCTCCCTTCACGTGAAGCTCTGTTGGCCTTGCACATCCATAGTATCTATCAGGTTTCGCCTTGCCTCCATTCCCCAGGCTCCATGTCCCCATTGCCATTGTTGGAGGTCCACGAGCCGTTCTGCCAACAACTGGGTAGCGGGTGCACATTGAGATTTGTGCAGGATACAGCAAGCTTCCACGATGTTCCTCACGGTCTCTGGGCGCTGCTGCATGGTGGTGAGCAGTACCTGGAACCTGTTGGCCAGGATGCCAAAGGCGTTCTCCACCACCCGTTCTTGCCCTGGACAGCCTGTAGTTGAAGATCCTGTCTTCACGGGTGAGTAGTTTGGAGGTGTAGGGCTTCAATGAGGTAGGCTGTGAGGGAGAAGGCATCATCCCCCATGATGAAGTAGGGCACATCTTGCATGTCGTTGGCAGCGGGTTGGATCTGGGAAGCCCACCATGAGGTTTGCTTTCCAGACCCCTCCTTGAGGTGACTGGTCGTGTGATATACCTGGGCATCTGAAGCATGAGCCGTTGCCCTGAAGCATCAGTTGTAATAATCTGTAGTCAGAACTCGAACCATGAGCGAAGAGGATGTGCTGAAGAAGCCCTTGGAGTTTGTCGATAAGTGGACCCCGACTTCGGCTGGTGCTTTGCAGGCCACGTGCTTGCCATCGATGGCTCAATGGTCGTGGGGGAAGTTCCACTTCTGATACCCTGCTCTGCAACTTTCCTTCCATTCTTCTTCAGTGGAGGGGACTGGAGGAGCTCCTCCTTGTATTCTTTGATGATGGCCTGCACCACTTCTCTGAGAACAAAGCTGATGGTGGCGGTGGCACCCTCCAGCCATACTGCATGCTCCTGTAGGTGGTCCCTGAGGCCAGGTGGTGCAGAGTGAGTGTCACCTTGAGCCAGGTTCCAGGGCTGGCGGGAAGTTGGTGTTTGTCTTTGTCACCTGCTGTCAGCCGCATGCACAAGTTCGTTCAAACAGGGCTGGCAGGCATCCTCATGAAGTTCTGGAACACCGAATCTCTTCATTCCTGAGCTCCACCATCAGCTTGTCGTAAAGTACGTACTGTGCTCTTCTGCGCGAACGATCTTCGGAGCCAGACATTTTTTTTGGGTGCCTCCTTTTTTCCCGTAGTACTGTTCACAGAGACTGTAGATGGTTTCACAGTGTTGCAGAAGTAGTTGGCTGCCCAAAGGATTTTGTCGCAATCCACGGTGGACATGACTGGATGCTGTGGAAGAGGGAAGAGGCAGATGAAGTCTGCAGAGGTCTGCACAGCTGGGCTGGTGTGGTCTGAAAGTAGATGCAGACGAGTTGCTCCCCCTTTTTATAAGGCCAGTATACGTGTCCCTGCATCCTCTTGGCATCCTCTAGGCATCCTGTGGACATCC
This sequence comes from Laticauda laticaudata, assembly GCA_004320025.1. Lineage (NCBI taxonomy): Eukaryota > Metazoa > Chordata > Lepidosauria > Squamata > Elapidae > Laticauda > Laticauda laticaudata. The sequence goes on along the minus strand of BHFT01031406.1, from coordinate 13,637 downwards.
TTAATATCCGAGATAGGTCCCCTCTGCGGACGTTTTTTCCATCTTTTAAACACTTTGTTCCATGCTGCATCCGTTCTGCATCCATTCTGCGTCTGTTCCGCTTCCTCCCTGCCGTCCGGGCGGATGGAGCGTGCGCAGATGCCTTAGCGGATATAGCGGGATGTGTAATGGATGCAGGACTGATGCCTAGCGGATGCATAGCGGATGCGGAACGGACGAACTGGATACTTTTTCTGTGGAAAGTTCTTGAGCAGCCCAAAACTTTTGGAGCAGATGAAACGTCAATAAACGGATGCTGGACGGATAGAGAGGAAGCACAATGGAGGCAGTGAGTACATCGCGTTTTCCAACAGATGGCAAGCTTTTTTGTCCGTTTTACATCCTCTTTGGATCCGTTGGTGCAGTGTGACAGGGGTTTAGGACAGGATGATAGCAGATAGAAACCTTGAGGAAGGAAATGTATGGCACACTGGGGAAAATGGGAAAAGCACACTAAAGTAGCAGCTGTTGTATTTATTTCAATTAAAGAACAACACAAAGGGTGTGTTAAGGAATAAGAAAACACACAGATGAAACCCCAAGGCTCCTTGGTGATCTAAGGAGTTTGAAAAGTCAAGAAGTGCTGTTTGTCCTTAACTTCAAAGCATCTTTCAGTTTTGCAGAGTCTGATTAGCAAGAGGATACTGGAGAACCAAAAAATCAGCAGTGTTGGCATCGCTTGAGAGACATGGAAAGTCAGGCAAGGCAGATGGGTTGCCTTTGTTGGAAACACTGCTGCTGCTGCTGCTGAACTTCAAAGGGAACCCAGTCCACCTGTTCCAGTATACCAGAATATTTTAAGGTATTGCGAAACAGATTTTCAATCAAGATCAGCTTCTATTTAAGATGCCTATAAATATAGCAGATACTTGCAGAGGGAAGACTTGGATATGAAATAAATATGGAAGGGGAGAAAGATTTTCCATTTAGAAGCCAAATTCTTGAGAGTCAGATGTCCAACCAATTCTTCCCATGTGCATCATTTTACATTTTCTTAAAGAAATGAATAGCAGCAAAACAACAGCCAAACATTGTCTCAATCTGGGATGACTGAAATTCAAGCCAGCTAAGCCACAACTAGTCTTGAATCTCTTCCAGCTATTTCTCCCAGGTGTTCACTTACATGGAGGTGTGTGTCAACTGATAAAATATTTCTATGGTCTTTTTGGAGTTGCCAATAGAAAGGGAGGGGGGAGCAGTGTAGCCGCTTGCAAACCGAAACTGCATTCCATAAATGTTTTCAAAGATAGTAACTAGGTAACTGAAGTTTCTGCCATGCAAAATTCTAACTGGTTAGAATTGCTTGTTGACTCTTGGCTATGGATTTGTCCCATTAGAGAATATGAATTATGATATAGCCAGGGGTGAGGGAAAACCAGGGTCAAGGGTGGCAATGAATTATGTGTCTCAGAATCAGCTATACCCAGGCAATGCCAGACAATTTAATTCCCAATAAATCTTTTTTGAGTTTTAGAAGTTTGGCTTGAGACTCATGATTTAAATGGGTGTGTGTGTGTAACTGCTGGAATCCTGACAGTGTGAACATCTTTGTAGGTACTGATTTTCATAGCACAACAGAAGTTCAGAAAGGAAGGATATACTGTATGTACAAGCCTACCTATAAGTATCGAGAATGTCCCTAAATTCATATATGTGATTGAATGCAAACAACCTAGGGAGTGGCTGCTAGTTGTATATAGAATTTATATATCTTTGGTACTTTGGTACTTTGGTACAAGATTGTACCAATCTTGTATTGGCACAAGAACTCTTGTACCAATAGTTTACTGGGCAAAATGGTATATTGTTGAGGTAATTCCCCATTAGGAGAATGAGCGCACACAGGGAGATGTAGTGAGAGTGGTGAAGAATAACACACAAATAGCACACAGCTACACTGTATAGTAAAATGTAGGTTTTTACTTCCAGCAAACAGTTAAGCAAAGTCCAAACACAGTCCAAGTCATTCACAGTTAAAGCAGTCAGTTTTCAGTGCAGGGATAATCCAAATAACAAAGTCCAGTATCAAAAAACAGTTCAGTAACAGACTTACATCAACGATCAGCAGCAGTCAATAGGAGGAACAGCAACACTCTCAGCAACAAGAGAACAGGACAGGAACTAAACAACCCAGGTTTCTGGCTCCATCTTATGACCGTTTGAGGAACCACACCCAATTATAATTTTAGCATTTCCTTAAAGAAACAATATTAAAATGTCTATCCTGGTTTATATATTTTCCAACCAAAATGTCAGGTGACTTACATTCTGAACATATATCATAGGATAAAATCTTTCTTTTCCAAGGTACCTCAAATGGATTAATTTACAAAATGTCAGCCCCCACTTATTTCCATTGGAATGAAATTTTGGAAAGTTCTTCATAGATTTCAGGACTACTGCACTGCTGTTGTTCAGCATTGCTCACACACTGCCACAATCATGTGATTCGCAAGTGTCAAGACCAAAATAATTATCATGTTTATTTACATTGTCTCCATTTGTTGCTTACAGCACCATTGCCCCCTACTCCCTATGCCATAATCAGTCCAAGTGGCAAAGACCATCTCTAGTATTTGACTTATAAAGGGGTTGCTTTCCTTGGCCACATTTTATAGACCTGAATTGTCAAGCATGAAAGGTCAAGTCCACACATCAAGGTTCAATGAAACTGATTTATTTCTACAGCACAAGGATTGTCTCAACTAATTTAGAGTTGGATAAGTGTCAATGAACTCAAGGAGAGTTGGACTTAGTTCACGTGACTACATAGGGACTCTAGGCTGATACCTCTTTTCACCCTGCTCCCAGTTTATACCATTCCTCTCACAGCAATCTTTCCTTCCCCCTCCATATCCAGACTTGCCTAGTTTAGGAATCATTAAAGGAAGGTTAGATCAGAATCAGAATAGAGCTGGAAAGGACCTTTGAGGTCTTTTACTCCAGCCCCCTGCTCAAATGGAAATCCTATACCATTTCAGACAAGTGACTGTCCAGTCTCTTCTTAAAAACCTCCATTGATGAAGCACCCACAATGTCTGAAGGCAAGCTGTTCCATTAGTTCATTGTCCTCCCTGCTAGGAAGTTTCTCCTCAATTCCAGGTTGTTTTTCCTGTTGATTAGTTTCCATCCATTGTTTCTTGTTCTGCCCTCTGCTGCTCTGAGAAATAAATTGACCACCTTTTCCTTGTGGCAGCCTCTCAAATACTGGAATACTGCTATCATACTCCCCCTTCTTTTCTCTAAACTAGTCAAACCCAAATCTTGCAATCATTCTTTATCTCTTTTAGTGTCCAGAGGTTTAATCATCTTAGCTGCTCTTCTTTGCACTTTTTCCAAAGTCTCAACATCTTTTTTGTAATGTGGTGACCAAATCTTAATGTGAATTAAATGCCTAAGTGTTTAGCAGAATATTTAAGCATCTGGTGCCCTTCAATGCCAAAAGAGGGAAATAATTATCTGTTTGGGGTTAGAGCTAAAAGTTAGTCATCTCATAAATTGCAAGAGTAAACAAGAAGAGTTAGCTTGTCTTCCAAGTGCTAAGTGACAAATGTTGGTTAACCATAGGACAATGAGTTTATCAAAGAACTTATGTCAGCCTTCTGTATCTAAACATTCTTTTAAATATTCAGGATTACAATTATTGTTCCTGATCAGTAGGGTGAATAGCTGGAGGTGATGTTATTCTAAAAGATCAAAAGGTTACTTAGCAAGAGACAGAAGTGAAGGCATTTCCATCTGGTCCTGCCATCCTCCCCCTACCCACTTACACCCACCTGGGATACAATATGCAAAATTTTGGACCAATTGTCAAAATTTCAAAATGTTTTTATGTTTTCTTCAACTGGGAAAATATATAATGAGGGGAATGAAAGAGACATTCTGCTGCAGATTTTAAGAGGTTGAAAAGCTCTAAAATGCTTGTATCATAGTGGGCAAAGCTTGTGCCAGTACATTACAGCAAAGTCCCTAATTAAACTCCATACAACTATGTACTTAATTATTTTTTTCAGTTCATCCCTCAGCACCAAAAGCACAACAGCTCTGCAAATTTACAATCCTGCTGCTGTCAGACGTTGCACCAGGACATAGCAATAAATCTCAGCTCTCCAGACTCTTAATTCCTTATTCAGCAATTGGCTTAACTTGGCAGAATCTCTATGATATAAGTTAACTTCATTAGAATCATCACTGAAGATCAGAGTGAAGCCTCATATGCAATGTGTGATTTTATTTTCTGAAATGCAAAAAAAGAGAGCTTTTATACGCTTGATTTAACAAAGGCATCCATGGGAGGGAAAAGGGGGGCAAGAGGAAGGGCAAATTACAAAAGTGTTGCACCACCGCAATGCCAGTTCTTCTGTTTTTCTTTGTGGGGGTGTCATGGCATCACATTCATATCCAAAAGGTATGAAGATTGCAGTGTGATGGCACCATGCTGCTTTCAATATTTTCACAAAAGCATTGAATCCAGTGGACAACTTTGGCTTAACCCTAGGTTGTTGTTTTTTTCTTCTGATTTTCTGGATAAATGGAGATTGATGGCCTTAGGAAACAGCTGAATAATGTTTACATAATAGATCTCTCTAGCTCTAGAACTACCAGTTGCCTTACCAGATTTAGTTCTTATAGGGTATGGGTGTCAAACTCGATTGTGTCATGTGACTTTTTTGCCTTTGTGGAGCTGGGGTTGGTGTGGCCTATGCATGATGCATCTGGCCTGTGGGCCATCAGTTTAACACCCCTGTTATAGGAGATACTTTCCACTTTCACAAGAAATGTGAAAATCCATGGAAAAAGCAGAATGCCCACAGATATGTGTCTATTATTTTTTTAAAAAAAAATCTGATTCAGGAATCAAAAGTATATAAAAATATCTCTTGTGAGAACTTTAAAAAAAGAGAATCAAATATGTTTCATTATGTATCTTTCTCACTGTTGTTTATATTCTAATCTCACCTTTGACTCCAACAAGTTTGAGTGCACTTGTGATGCTTCTCCATGTTTCTAGAAATTAGATTGAAATCCATCTTTTAAAGATCATAACATATAATTCACCATACATCAATTTTGTGATAGTACAACACAATGCAACAGATACAAAATGATGTAATTGACATGTCTCAGTTTAGACTTAACAGGTTTGCTTGCCTCAAGTATAATAGTTACATCTAAAGCATCTTTATTTACTACTGATTTCAGGTTGTGAACTGGCCCAATCAATGGTGAGTCCTTTCATAAAGACAGGCAGCTGGGCTCTTTGTAGGCCCTCAGGTTACAAACAGATTAAGTCTTTTTATTGGGTATGTGAGCATTGGATGATAAGTCCAATAGAAAAGAAAAAAAATCTTGTTTGGGTGCTATCAAAGAGATGGCTTTTTAAAATTACCAATAGAAAGTCACCATGCAACTATTTTACCCTTTCCTCCTGATTAAAGATAAGTAAAAACAATCAGCATCATAAATAGAATATATAAATAAATGGGATGTCTGGCACCCAAAAATTGCATAAAGAAAAATTCCATGATGGTTGCCTCATTCCACGATAGAAAAGTCTCATCTGAAAACACTCTTTGATTCTGGAATCAGAGAGTGGTAGGGTTGGAAGGGCCCACGAGGAACATCTAGATTTCTCAAGTAGGGAAATTGCTATGTAGCAGAGAGGTTGGTACAACAGTAGCAATTGCAACTAATCTCTAGCTTAATGAACAGGGTTTAATAATTAGAGACCTTTTGGGAGCAGGGACCCTGAAAGCCATAAGAGATTCTGATGACAACTAGACACCCCTGTCCTGGAGTCCAGGCTGATGCCACACTCAAAAGCCATAAGAGATTCTGATGACAACTAGACACCCCTGTCCTGGAGTCCAGGCTGATGGCACACTCAAAACCCAGCTATGCAAATTTCAGAAAGGGCAACTCCCCTTCAGGATGCAGAGAAGTCTTGGGGATTCTGATGACAACTAGACACCCCTGTCCTGGAGTCCAGGCTGATGCCACACTCAAAACCCAGCTACGCAAATTTCAGAAAGGGCAACTCCCCTTTAGGATGCAGAGAAGTCTTGGGGATACATATCAAGTCCACTGCCACTCTCCTTAAATCATCCTCAAGAAGTGGCTCTTCAACCTTTTAAAAACTTTCACAGATGGAAAACACATAACTTTGTAATTCATCTGTTGCATTTTTATACGGATATTATTTTTCTCTCTCAGATTTAAACAAAATTTCAGTATACCCATTTTGGTCCTAGTCTCTGTGGTGATAGAAAACATCTGATATCTTCTCTCTGGCACCTTTTTATGACATGGTGTCTCTCAAATCTTCTTTCAATTTCCAGACTGAAATCCCCAATTCAAGTCTTTGTATCTTCTTTTTGACCCTATGAGCCTGTTCTGACCTCTCAGTCCTTCTGGAATTTTATACGGTACCCCCAGTGTGATCCCACCAGCATGGAGTAGAGAGGAATAAGGATGTCACATGTGTTTATGTGATGCTTCTTTTTCTAATGAAGTCCAGAACTGCATTAGTCTTCTAGCAGTTGTCTCACACTGCTGAGTCACCCTTGGCTGTTGTCAATGACCATTCCCAAGTCTTTTTCCAGTTTCCAAGCCAAGGATTGCCATTTTATATAATTTTTCTTCCTAAAAGCAATACAGAAGAGCAGAATAAGAGAATAGCAGTGTTGGAAAAGATCTTGGAGTTCTTCTAGTCCACCTAGAAGAACTCCTGTTCTTCTGCTGAACACTCTCCTGTTCAAGCAGGAGACCCTAAGCAATTTCAATCAAGTGGTTGTCCAATCTCTTCTTAAAAACCTCCAGTGATGGAGTACCCACAACTTCCTCTGATGAATTGTTCTAACTTCTTATTTCTAGGTCCCCTCCTTGATTACTTTCCATCCATTGCTTTCCCTTCTGCCTTCAGGCACTCTGGGGAATAGGTTGACCCCCTCCCCTTTTCCTTTTGGCATCCCCTTCTACTTCACCCTGTTAATCCAGATTAAATTGCAGTCTTATAATCATTGTCTTTCACTGTAACCATGAATATGTTACAGCTTTTAAAAACTTTCTTCATAGAACAGAGTGTGAACTTTGAAGTTCTTGTATGATGTCAAGGGAAGGGCATAAGTCTCATAGGACCTTAATCCTAAACATCATTTCTGGATTTAGAAGATGTAGGTTAGAAGCTCTGAACAAGAATTAATTGTTTTCGAAAAGTCTGGAAACACAGGTCAACCACAATATATGTCATTTGGCCTTCTTAAAAATATAGAGCTTGGAAAAACAAATGTTTCCTTTGCTTTTTTTTTTTTAAAGCAGAAAAGAAAAAGTCAGCCAGGCCACTTATTTTTTTTTTCCTGGATAGGTGGCAGTGCTACCCATGTAAGAAATGTTTGTTGATTTCAGAAGAGGAGATATATCTATCCATTAACCTTTGTTGTGCAATGAAAAACTCACAGCAACATCCAAGAGGCTAATTCAGTCATTCATCATTTCCAATTATAATATGGATGAACCACATGCTGGTCTGCAGCAGCAGAATCAGCACTTGTAACATTCTTGCCCTAGTTACAAGTGCAATAGAATAAAGTAGCAGCATAGTGAATGGCATCACATTTGATAGCAAAGGTGCGTAATTACATTTTCAATTGTTCTATAGGAATAAGGAAAAAATACAGAAGCAGGTTCCCTAGAATATGTGCAAAGTGAGCACTGTGTAAAACTGGCTGACTTCTTTGAAATGCACATATAAAATAATGGAGAAATGGAGAAAAATAACTTTGCCCTCTTGCTTTTCTGGACTAGTTTTTTTTTTTTTTAAATCTGAAATACTATCTTTTGATTTGCAGGGGAAATTCAAAACAAATTGAAAACTGTAAAGCCCCTCTATATAGTTCATTATATTAATTCAGCATTCTGCCACCACATTCTGCTCCATATATGTAGATTCAAGCTGAGTTGGACTTTGAAGAAAGCAGACTTAATAATTGCACCTGCTACATATATGAAATCAATCTATGGTTTGAAAGCAACAGACTATTTTCCCTAATCCTATCCCCAATTTCAAAATTTTAGAAACAGATATCAGAGCCACAAAAACCTGTGCAAGTACACCAGCCTTGTCCAAAAACAGAGTTTCCAAATATTTTGAATTAAAGTACCCATAAACCCCAGGATGGAAATCAAAAGATATGAAAGGCAAAAAATTGAGGTGGGTTCTCACATTGGCTATAGGAAGAAAACAATGACAAACCTCTTCTAAACTCTTACCAAGAAAACCATAGGTTCTGTCTAGACAGTTTCCAGGAGTCAAAAACGGACTCATAGGCACAAAAACACAGAAAGAGAAGGCAAATAGTCCTACAGCTGTTAGTCACAATTAACTGTACCTTTTGTGAAGATCCACACACAAAGTTAAACATATGATTTGCAGACTAAAACTTTGAGATAAGGTCCCTAGTATTGTCAAACTTTTGCTACAAAAATCTCTTGATTAAAATCTTTAAACCCCATTGCACCCCAGTGGAAGAAATAAAATTGATCTAGATGGGTTCATGCTCACGCAGTGTAAAAAAGTAAAATCTAAACAAAAGATATCCAGGCAGGCAGGTTGGGAGTACAAATGATGAATTGGGTATCAGATATTGGAACTTTTAAGGTTGGAAGGATAGCAATTTCATGAGCCTATCAGTATACTCATGTCATTTTGGCATCAGCATAGTTTGCTACAGGTGCTACTACGCAAAAGTCAAGTCTTATTAAAAAATCCAGGATATTGGACCCAAAGGAAGACACTTAGCCTCTTATGACATTTCATACATCAACCAGTAGTTGTCAACAAGGTCAAGTAGAATTGTGTGGCTAAGACAATTTTTAAAAAATCTTCAGTCTTGAAATAAAGCCAAATTGTCTAGTCGATTATGAAATGTTCTGTTGCCAGCCAGAATGGAAATCAGCTGAAATGACAAGTTGCTGCAGTGTTCCTTCCATTGGTTGACACCGTTGAATGAGAATCTTTGTAATTACTAATATTTCATTATATCCAGATTATCAACTGATGGTTTTCAACTTGATCACAACAGCACATGACTAGAAGCAGAGTCTGTAAAAATTCTCAGTCATCCAGGTCATGGTTGTCCCAAAGATTATTTTTTAGGAGGCAGCTGGACTGTCTTGGGTTTTTTTTTTTTTTTTTTGAAAAGACATTTTACGTTCTCATCCAAGAAGCTTCTTCAGCTTCTGACTGGATGCCTATTCCCACCATCCAGTCAGAGCTGAAGGCCTTCTTTTGGATGAGAAGTAAAATGTCTTTCAAAAAAAAAAAAAAGAATAGCCAGCTGCCTCCTAAAAATCATCTTTGGGATGACCAGAAGTAGAGATAGCACCCTTGAGAAATTCCTTTACACTCGAGATTAAAAAGAAGAAAAACAGCTGTGCAGACTGCAAAGGTCACATTGGGTCAATTATATGAAACTATTGGACAGCCAGACATTTTTTTTCTGTTAAGCATTACCTACTGTTCTGAAACCATCTCAAGTCCTTAAAGGCCCTGTCACACTGCCCAACGGATGCAAAACGTCAGTAAAAAGGACACAACGGATGAGAAAAATGTTCCATCGTTGTGTACCGCTTCTCAAAAGGGCAAAAATTTGCATAAACACAGAAGCAGATAATCACAGAAAGGAACGATGGCGGGGAGGACGAGGCGGATGGAAAGCGGATGCCTGAACGCAAAGCCTAACAGATGGAAGTGGATGGGAGCAGATGGCAACACCCTAGGCTTCCGGGGGGCCGCAGCAAAGCGGACGCGGAATGGATGGAAGCGGATGCAGAGGCGGACGCAGAACAGATGAAGCAGATGCAGAGCGCGTGGAACGGATGAAAGCGGATGCACAGCGGAAAGCCTAGCGGATGCCACAGTGGAAGCCTAGCGGATGCACACATAATTGCACATTAGCGGGAGGATGCATTGTGTAAGCCCTGTGGATATAAGGGAAGCAGCTTGGAAAGCAGTCACCATTCAGACGGAAGGTGGACTTGTCTCATTCGTGATTTAGCATTTGATCTTTTTCGCGCCTGCTACGGGACGATTGGACTGCCTTGCTGCCCTGCCTGCATGCCTGCCTGCAAGCCTTGCGCAGCCTCCCTACCAGCCTTGCTGTCTCCTCCTGCAGGCTTGCTGCAGCCTCCCTGCCAGCCTTGCTGTCTGCCTGCCTGCCAGCCTTGCTGCCAGCCTGTCTTCCAGCCTCCCCTGCAAGCCAGTCCTGCCTCCAGTCCTTGGTGCCTGCCTAGTGCTGCCTGCCTGCAGCCCCTTGCCTGCCAGCCTTGGTGCCTGCCTGCTGCCAGCCTTGGTTCCTGCCTGCCTGTCAAGCTTGGTGGCCTCCCTACCTGCCAGCCCTTCCTGCCAGCCTTGTTGCCTGCCTGCCAGCCTTGTTCCCTACTGCCTGCCAGCCTTCTTGCCAGCCTTGCTGTCTGCTGCATGCCCAAGCCTTGCTTGCCAGCCTTGCTGCCAGCCTCCTGCCAGCCTTCTGCCAGTTCTTGGTTCCTGCCTGCCCTGCCACCTTGGTGGCAGCCTTCCTAGCAAGCTTGGTGCTGCCTTCCGCAGCTTGGTTCTGCCTCCCTGCCAGCCTTGGTGGCTCAGCCTTGGTGCCAGCCCCCCTTGGGGTTTTTTCCCTGGGGCCCAGCCTCCCTGCCAGCCAGGAACCCACAACCATGGGGAAGAAACAGAAAGCCTCAGCCATCTGCCTGGCCAGCCCTGGCCAAGAGGGACAGGGCCTATCCATCCACCCCTGGCACTCACTCTGGTTCTGCTGGGGCTTCTGCAGCACGGGCTCGCTCTTTCTGGGGCCTGGAGCTTCGCTACGTCTGCTCGGAGGAGCTGATGCTGCTGTTCTGGCGGTGGTGGCTTTCTGCGGTGCTAACTCTGGCTGATGCTGCACCCCCAATGGCACTTCAGACAAGCACTCCAGCACCAGCCCCAACCTCCGACAGCATCCGGGACCCTTCACACCCTTAGACTGACGACCAAGAGGAGTGCCAGAGACTGACTGGTGGCTACCTGTTGGCCTATTTTGAAATTGGGTCATTTTTCTTTATAGCTTGTTGTTAATAAAAGTCTATTCTTTGATTCACACACTTGCTCTCATTTTCTTTTTTTTAATTAGTCTTGGTGGAAACTTTAAAGAAATGGTTTAAGCCTTTGCATGTTTGTGGGATGGGTAACGGATATGCAGTGGGGTGGGCAGGGATACCTTTGGGATGGATAATATCTGTGGGATAGATAAACCTCCAGTACAAGCATAGTGGGACTGTATGTCCACCCTCACCAGGTGCCACACCTATGGCCCTTTTATTATCAATAATAAAATGTAATAATTATCCACACATGTCAACAATAAACACAAGACCTCTTTATTAAGACACCCTGTTTTCCATATGTAGCCCACCGCAACATACATGGCCCAATCTCCCCCAATCCAAAAAAATTTTTTTTTTTTTGGGTGATAGACGGCTGAAGGAAGCATCCATTAATCATCTATGCATCCTGTCTTGCCACTCCACCTGCTTCCACTGGGGAGTTGCACCAGTGTTTCAGAGTTGCGCTGCTTCTTCCCTTCACGTGAAAGTCTTGTTGGGGCCTTGCACATGCCTCAGTGTCTATCAAGGTTTTGCCCTTGCCTCCATTCCCCAGGCTCCATGTCCCCAATTGCCTTGTTGGAAGTCCACGAGCCTGTTCTGCAAGACTGGGTTAAGCGGGTGCCGCATTAGATGTGCAGGCATGCAGCAAGCTTCCATGATCCCCTGACGGTCTGTGGGCGGATGCTGCAAGTGGTGTGAGAATTGTTGGGCAGGAATACCAAAAGGCGTTCTCACACCACCAACCTTTGCCCCTGGAACAGCCTGTGTTGAAATGAAATCCCCTTTCCAAAAACGGGGTGAAGGGTGTTTGAAGGATGGTAGGGCTTCCAAATGAGGTAGGTTCTTGGAAGGGGAGAAGGGCCGCCGAATTCCCACCGATTGAAATTAGTAGGGCACATTCTTGCGGTTGTCGTTGGGCGGGTGTGCTGGATCTGGGAAGCCCATGATGAGCTTGCGCGTTTCCAGCCCCTCTTGAGGTGACTGGGCATTGTATACCTGCATCTGAAGATGACCCTTTTTCATGAAGCAGCGACTGTACATGAATATTTGTAGTCCAGCATCGACCATGGCAAAGAGGATGATGCTGAAGAAGCCCTTTGTAGTTGTGATAAGTGGACCCTGACTTGCTGGAGCTTTTGCAGGCCCATGTGCTTCCATTATGGCTCCAACGGTGTGGGGAAGTTCCAGCCTATGATACCACTTGCTCTGCAACTTTCTTCCAGCCTTCTTCAGTGGTGGGGCCTGTAGGAGCTCCTCCATGTATTCTTCGATGAACTGGCTTGCACCACTTCTCTGACCACAATGCTAATGGTGTGTTTGGCACCCTCTCAGCCATACTGCATGTCGTAGGTGGTCCCTGAGCCAGGTGGTGCAAGAGTCAGTGCACCTTGACGCCAGGGTCAGGCTGGGGTGGAATTTTGGTGCTCGCTTGTCAACCTAGGTTGTCAAGCCCGCTGCACAACTTCGTCAAATCATGGCTGGACGGCATCCTCAATGAAGTTCTGGAATGCACGAGTGTCCTTCGTTCCTGAGCTCCACCAGTCAGCTTCGTTGTACAGTCCGTACTCTGCTCTTTCCCCATTCATGTTCGGGACAGATGCTTCTTGGCCGCCTCCTTTTCTTTCTTAAGTAGAGTTCAGAGAGCCGTAATGCTTCGCACTGTTGCAGAATGATGGTGGTGAACAAAAGGACTTTGTTACGAATCCATGGTGGGCATGACTGGGATGCTGTGGATAGAGAAGAGTCAATGATGAAGGGCCTGCAGAGGTCCTGCTAGCTTGGGCTGCTGGGGCTGAAAGTGAGATCCAGGTGAGTTGGGCTCCCCCTTTTTATAGGCATATAGGTTTTCCCCTATGGGGTTTTTGGGGTTTCCCTTTGCATCCTCTAGGCCATCCTCTAGACATCCTTAATATCGAGATAGGTTCCCCCCTCTGCGGACGTTTTTTCTGTTTAAATGCTTTTTTGCAAGCTGCATCGCCTTTCCATCCTTATGCATCGTTCTGCATACCGTTCGCATCTGTTCCGCTTCCTCCCTGCGTCCGTTTTCCGCTGGAGCGGATCAAAGTTGCCGTGTGATGCGTACGGATGTAACGGATATAGCGGATGAAGTAACGGATGCAGAATGGATGCCCCGCGGATGCCTAGCGGATACAGAATGGACGAATTGGAATCATTTTCCCGCGCAAAAGTTTTGAGCAGCTCAAAACCTCTGAGCGGATGAATGTCAAAAGACGAATGCCTTGGATTGGATAGAGAGAAGCAAAACGTATGCAGTGAGTACAAAACGGAAGCATCGTGTTTAAACCAACGGATGGCAAGGTGTTTTCCTCCATTTTACATCCTCTTTCATCCATTGGTGAGTGTGACAGGGGGCTTAACCATGATTCTAGAGAGTCATTTGTTGCTTTTTTGATCACAGAACAAAATTAAAAAGTCTTCTTCGGTGATGGCCATATGTATTA